>LPNX010807195.1:786196-939586 GCA_001517045.1 Pseudotsuga menziesii
TTCAACTATAGACAACCTGTACATGCCCACATTAAGAAGAGGGGCATCCTGCTGGAGATGGATCTCATGTTGAATCTCCCTTTTGGGAGGAAAACCTGTAGGTTCCTGAAATATTTCATCATAGTTAGCCACAATATCAATCATAGCCTTTTTATGAGAAATATCACAACCTTTGAAAGCATCGGATGCTTCAGCATCTTTTGCTCTCACAACCATGAGCATGTATCTCTTATTAGTGTTGATGAGTCTCTTCATCTATCCTACACTAACAAGAGTGGTGTTAGCCTTCATACTATGAGCTCTCACAATGTACTCCACCCCATTTTTGGTGAGATGGTACTTGTTCTCGTGATGGAAGAATACTGCTTTTCGATCATACAAGTATGGGCTTCCCAATATGATACCGTAGATGTCAAGAGAAACAACATCTAATTCCACCTCATCGATCAACTTTGAAGCAATAGCAAACCTTAACCTGCATTGCTTAGTCACCTGTAGCTTAGCATTATCACATACCCATCCAAGAGGATAAGGCTTGGGGTGAGGTTTAGTTTGTATGCCCAACTTCTTAACAATTGATTCTGAGATCAAATTTACTTGAGAACCCAGATCAAATAATGTTTCAATCTTTGAATGCTTAGACACAACTTTGATTTGAAACAACTCGCTTCTTCTTTTATCATTTTCTTTAGAAACATGAGTAGAACTTGAACCAGTATGAGGATTTTTGTTACCTTGCATTCCCACGGCTGTAATCCTGGTTTCGTCACCTGAGTCGGAACCCAAATCTCATTGCGCTGTTGCAATGGTATTTTTCTTCTTTTTACCTCCATAATGCTTTGGTCTCTGTTCAGGATGCAACTTCCAACAACTTTCTTCATCATTCCCATCAGTGTCGCAATGTTTGCAATGGAGATTTCCTCCTTCCTTCTTGGCAGTAGCTGTCTTCTTGCTCTTGTCTTTCTTTTTGGACTTGTGGTTGTTGTTGGGCTTGACAGGCTTCTTCGGATGGTCTTCTTGCAAATGCTTCCCCCCGCTCTCAAGATGAGTATCATGAACACTTGCTTCATCCACACTAGTAGGATTCAACAACAGCAAATTATGGCGTAGATAATGATGAAGAGCACCAATGTACTTCAAAAGAGTGTCAGGAGAATCTAAAGAAATATTCAACTCTAGAGCTTTCTTTCTAAATTCTTCAGTAAAATTCTGAACACTCTGACCCTTGCCTTGTCTAAAACTTTGCCAATCCATCATAGCCTCTTGAACATAACCCAATGGATAAAATTGATTACATAAAGTAGAAATGAAAGTAGACCATGATGAGAGAAGATTACCCATTTGTTTGCTACTTTGCTGAAGCTTGCTTTCCCACCATACAAGTGCGGTGCCTGTCAGCCAAAGTGAAGCCAACTAAATCTTCACATCTTCTTCTTTGATCTGCTGGACTCGGCAATAAACCTCAATTTTCATTATCCAATTGTTCAACTTCTCTGCATTCGCTTCCCCATTGAACATGGGAAAATCAAACTTCACATCAAGCTTCAATAAGGGCTTCTTTTGAGGCTCTTTGTGAGGAACCTTGGAATGCTGAGAATGAGATGAGGAAGAAGCACTTGAACTTGTGCTTGAAGCTGAAGGAGAAGAGGGAGGATCAGGAGGCTCTTCGCCACCTCCTCCTTGGTTAACTAAAGCGTTGCCTTCGTCCTTCACTTCTTTGTCTTCCTTCTTTAATTCACTGCCTTTTCCTTCTTTTGCCATGCATTCTTCATAGTCTGCAAATAGATTGTCTACCTTGTCGGCCATCATGTGGAAGACCTTGTGAAAGTTTGCCTCCATATCAATGTGGGCATCATTAGCATCCATCTTCCTCCTTCGGTGTGCATGTCCGATCTCGGAATTGTAAGCCTCTAATGTACCCTCACCAGCTTGTAGTTTAGCCCTTGTGAGCATCCACACTCACAATCCAATGTCACATAGACCTTCTTTGATACCACATGACCTAAAAACAAGATATTTGCTACTCTATGACGTTAACATGAATTGCATAAAGAGCATGAATGAAGCTCACAAATCCATAAGAAGAGAACCAAACAGCATAGACAATACGCACATAAAGACAACAAGTTGATAACGGAGTTTGTCCAAGATGGACTACGTCTTCGGGCCTGCTTCTCAATAGGAGGGCCGATCTATAATCTCAGCATAAGGCAAAATACATGGCAATGATACAATGATACCTTGGCAACAATGGTCAGGAAGAGAACCTGCTGCCCAAAACACAACAAGACTGCTTCCAACAACTTTGAATCCTAAAGACGTTGTAAAACGAGTATAAACACTCGTACCTTCCTCCTGCAGAGTTACGCAATCTCCCTTCTCTCCTTTAGCTACAAAGTATCCACTCCAAAGCATGAGTGGAAAATGGAGAATAAGAGGGTTTATATAGCTTGAGAAGATCCCCTTCACATGTTTCTCATGAATTCTAAGTTACAACAAATTTGCCTAATTGGGCATATGGTTGAAAACCTCCAAGTTTGTTTTGGTTTCTTGTTAATGTGTTTAAATCATATAGTTAGTAAGTTGTGGAACTATACCAACCATAGATATAAACATAGCACTTTTTAGTTTAAACCCAAACAAAAAAATAAAGTTTGTTTATAACCCACTTTAAAATCCATAAACAAAGTTTTAAAAAACACATGTGTTAAAGAGTGGGTGCGTCCTACATGGTGGTTGTGCCAATGGGAGGAGGGGAGCAGTGATTGTAACCACCCTCCATTCGAATCTTGTGAAATACATGTGGCTCATAGTAGCGGCGTTGAATGCGATGGTTGGTACCCCATGGAATGGGCCATGAGCTCCATGTGTCCTCCCTTATTTCTCCCCATAATATAAGCTTTTAAGTTAAATACCATTTCTCCCGTGGGCTTTTAATATGCAGTGACGGTGGCTTAGAGGTGAATACTTTGGCGTACCTTTGGAGAGGTTAGGAGGTCGAGTCCTACGGACTTGGTAATGCTTTTGCATAAACATGCATCAACCAACTGGGAGTTTCCATGTGTCTCAACTTCATTGGTCCATGTCAACGCCTTGCTAGGTGCCAACTTGATGCCACATCATCACATATCATCCACATTAGTGTGTATAAGCCACGTGGCATTTTTTACTTTCGTTAAACATGCATTAACCAACCGAGAGTTTCCATGTGTCTCAGCCTCATTGGTCCATGTCAATGCCTCATCATCAATCTGTATTGTATGGATGCCACGTGTCACCCTGCCAATGGTGCCACGTGGCACCCCCATTTTGCCAAATTTGCCTATTTCATCAATACAACAGAACATGATAACTTTCTCATGCGGAGTCCGTTTGAGGTGAAACGAATGCCGTTGGAATCGTCTCGACGAGCCCTTTAGATCTGGTGCTAGTTTTACTGAGATTGGAGGACTTCAAAATTTTTTCCTTCTTGGATCCTCCTGGATCACCTTAACAAATTCTACTGCATTTTTTACCCTGGAAAATTTGTAACTTTCTACAAAAAAGGGAACCGCGGGATATACTTCCTTCTTCTACTCAAAAAGGAAATTTACTATCCCATCAATGTATAACTGTCTCATAGCCTGTTTGTGGATTACATAGTCTGTGGTATACTTCGGTAGAAGAGAAGGGGCTCTCGAACCATCGTGCATTCTTAAATATAAGCCTTCTTTCGTCAAATAATAGTTTTAGTTGCTTTGCACAACTTCCAAGGATTCATCTGACACACAATTACATTCGGCCAAGAATATTAATGTATACAATGGTATCATGAATTTCTCACAAATCTCCTTTTAATGGCTGTAATATTTGTGGGCCTAGAACAACTTATAAGCAACATACACAGTGGCCCACTCTTTATCCCATTGGCACTTTAATTCTGGGAAAGGCTGAGTACATAGAATGCAATCAATCAATATCAAAGTCATGTAAAACTCTGTATTCTTCTTAGACACTCCTCCCAATGTTGTACTTATACAAGCTGACAGACTTTTGGATACTATATTTTCCCAATTAAAAATTGTACCTTAGGTAGCAACAAAAAATATAACCAGTACCCAACCTATTTTGAAACTTCTTCCATTTTCCCTCCCAAAAATTTTGCTCAGCATCAAAGAAATGAATCTGTATGGAGTGCAGAGAGTTGATGTCTCGTACTCTCCAAAAGGCCTTGTACATAATTTTTTTCCTGGGATCATCATCTTCTTAACTGTATCCACCATATCTAGCTTTACCTCCTTTAACCAACTTTCAGTCAAGTAGGTTTGTGGTGTTGGTAAATTGTAAGCCATAGACACATAAGCTGGGATGTATGTAGCATAACCCTGCTTCTTGGTATTGGCCAGTATCATCCTTGTTACATCTTCCCTGGGCAGAATCCAACCTATCACTTCTGAACATGGGAAAAGTTTTGGTCTGGTAGCCACTTTCATAAGGGATGATTTCTCAATATTTGGATATATGGGCATATCTTCGAAACTAGCATTTGGAACACTCTGGTTTGAAATCATCCTATATACCTCTCCCCATTTATACTCTGGCTCAACTCCAGTAATAGCTTTAGTATATTCATAAATGACTTCCCCTTTGGTTATCACCTCCACTTCAGGTTCCTCCTCAGCTGCTTGGGCCTTCTTCTTCTGCTTTCATGGCATATTACTGTGTTGATAATTAGCCTGTAACAATTATACAACATGATTTCAGTCTATTTATCCCTAGCAAGCTGTGTAGTGAGAAAACAATAAAAATACCAGAATCTTACCATTCCATCAAAATGCATACTGGGAAATATTATTTACACCCAAGGTCCTTTTGAATGAGAGACTCTGAATAAAAAGGAAATGCAAAACCCCTTAATCCTGTTAAAATTCTGCTAGCTCAAACCCTAACCTCTCTCAGCCTCCCGAAAATTCTATAGGTGAATCTCAACTGAGGAAAAAACTCACACTACCGTCTGCTTCAAACAAAATCCTAGAACCTCCATCAGTTATGTGGCCCTCCTAAATCCCATGGAAATGTATGGCCATGTGGACTAGGTTTTAAAATGATTCCATAATGAACAGGGAGGTGCAGATAGCGAAACACTCATCTGTACCATGCCCTAACCTTCCAAACAAACGTCAATGGGGCACTCATGGTTGCATAGAGGTTGGGTGGGGGAAAAAAAATAACTGGCCAAAATGAAAACGGTCATAAACAAAACAGGTTGAACCCCAAGTAAAAGAAACCCTACCGCAAGAAAACAAAAATTTTGCATAAAAACCTTAACCCTCATGCGAAAAAAACCTTACCTTATCAAATCCATGCGGTCAAAAAACAACAAAAATGCTGGGCGTATCAAAACATGAGAGAATCCTACCTAGGTGTGATGTGGCGAGCGACCTGGATAGATGACAATTTCCATGGGAAAAGAGAATGTACAGGAGCTTGACAGCTGCGCGCAATCGACTGGATTGCTTCCATGGTGAAAATGACAAGTCATAAGGGCTCTACAGCTTTATAAACTTGATCGGGAGCAAATAACTAAACGTGGCAGGAGCAAAAATTAACCCACCGCTGGACGTATAACTTTGAAAGAATTCGCAACGTCGAATGAGAACAACTCTATTTATCCAGTACATTGGATGGGAAAGTCACATCGAAAGTTGGAAGCACTAGCCTTTTGGTATCGGTGGGAACATTGTGAAACTTTAGATCGACTCAGTACTAAATCTCCACAATGTCGGATGGCAGAACTACTAAATCTTTTGGTGGGATCACCAAATCAATCGGACATTGGAAAAAGATAGTGTTATACCCAAATTCTGTCACCACCATGTGATAAGACCTTTATCATACATATTTTCCCTTAATCCCGGCACTTGCAGTGGAAACCCATGTTGTTTGTCAATCTTACATAAAAATACTCAGCACCACGCTTTCCCCGTTAACCATGAGCGGTACCTTTCTCACACCACCTTCATCCTATTTTCCATAAGTGGTGCCACCACTTGTGGCCTTTAGTCCATAAGCGTTTCTCATCTAAACCTCTCTGTCATAAGAGGAGAAAAGCGGTACCCTGGGTAAAATGGGAAAAAGAGAATTTTCTCGAGGCTTCTAGATCATGAGCCTCATGTCCTCCCTTATCCCTATCATTTTGGGTCAATTGAGCTCGAGATCCCCCATCATAGGATCTTAGAGGCCACCTCATTCACAAATCTCTCAACCATTCCTATCCATTAAGCCTTATAAATACAAGCTCATGTCTATGGTTGAGGGGGAGAACCATAGAGGTATTGTTATGCTATTGGATTGACCACTTGGCCCAAGCCATTTTAGAGCATAAGAGAGCAAAGTTAGAGCTTATGGGGATGAAGAGTTGGTTTCATGGAGGTGCATGTCGACACTAAGGCTTAATTGGTTGTGAACTTCTCCATACATCTTAATGCAAAGCTGATTTCTATCCCACATTACTGTTGTTTTGATTTCGCATGTAAATGTTGTTAGATTCCTTAGTCACTAACATGGATAAGTAGATGATGTTCTGGTAGATTTGATGTGTTTGCATGTTTGATCTAGTTGCAGGTACACAGGTTTACTATCGAAGCAGCATTCCAGGCATCTACAACATCCAAGGAGGGTCTTCATCCTTTGTCGTTCACTCATTTGTTCTGGATCTGACCCATTCAGACTAGAGGAATAGCTTCTGTCCACAGAAGGTGAAATATTCATGCTTACAAATCTAGTGACTCTGCCGGGGAATAGATATATGTATTAGTTGATTTGATCTTCCTCAGTTTTTCAACTCTTGTCCAAATCCAAGCTCCATCTCCAACTCTCTCTAGTCAGATCTGCTATCTGACTCAGTGAATTTTGGTTTGAAACTTCCAGATCTGCCTAGATCTAAATTATTTCGACCTTTTATGCTATTTTTTATTGTCAATCTATCAGTTTTTACCTTGATCTGATCTTTTTCTAACTTGATCTGTCGTTGTCCTTTGTGTTTTGGATTTATACAGGGAACCACTCTTATGTAGTTGGCGAGAAGAGGTGCCACTGCCTGAAACTAGTTAGTAGCCCGTGGTGCCACCACTTGAGTCCTGTTGGAGAGAAGCGATGCTGGTCTAGAACCGCTCTGTCAAGACCCCTGCAGTGCAGTGCCAGGTAGGCCTTATTCCAAGACCTCTTTTTCTCATTTTTTGCAAAAAAATTGAGTTGATTTTCTTTCAGCCCTGCATTGTCAGGATTGTGTGTTAGAATCTGATGCTTGTGGTTTGAAATTTTATGGTTAAATATTGGTTTGATTGGAAAATTCAAAAGCTAGATTAGGCTTATTGATTGTTCATTCACTTATGTGCTTGTTGGTTGTGATTGTGAAAGGAATTCTTGTTTTTTGAAAAGCTTAGGCTGTTAGTAAGATCTCTTTTCATTTTTGTTATATAGACTGAAAGAAAAACATTTGTTTAGCATCTTGATTTCATTTTTGTTTTCATAGAGAAATTCTTTTTTTCTCCTTTGAAAAAGAAAATTTTTGACGAAAATTAGGTTATCATCATTGAGCATTAGACATTGGATCTCTGATTGGCCTTACAAGCTTTCAGGCTCTTTATGTTCATTTGTCTCTTATGCATTTAGTACTATCTCATCAAAATAAAAATATGGTAGTTTTAAGTTAGATTTATCTATGTTTTAAGAAAATTTGAAAAAATAGAGTGCATATGCATGTAGTGTGCTTCTTGTTTTTCTTTTAGGAAAAGAGACTCTTCCCCTTCTTATTGCTTTCAGAAAAGAGAAACCAGTTTGGAAAGTGTTGCTTGTCTTTGATTTTGTGTTTAAGATTGTTGTTTGAAAATATTTTTGGTTTTGAAACAAAAGAAAATACTCTCTTTCCCTCCTGTAGGGAGGCATACTGAACAGTAAAGTGAAATATTTGCATACGCATATTGCATGGTTTTACTTTTTCTGTCAAAACTCCATGCATTCACCTAACCGTCCACTTTAAAATTAACAGTAGTTATAGGTTAAAATTTACATAGCAATTTGAGTGATAGGTTAGAGATGTTTTCGAGTGTCGTTAAGCATAGGAGATGTCGTTATTTGTCCGCATTACATCCCGGGACTCACGTGGTTCTTCCATGTACCACCAGTATATTGAACAGCCTTTCACGTACCCCTGAGGTATATAGAAAGCTACTTCATGTACTTGATTGTATATCGGAAGGCCCCTTGTGTACGGTTATGCATTAGACATCACTACTACCAATTCGAGCTCCCATGTACCTTGAGTATATTAGGAGACCCCACTTGGATACCTTATCCATCTGAGAAAATCCCTTTGGATGTATTGCTTGGAGCCATACACCGAAAACAACATTCAGGGATGTTATCACTTAGAATGTACCCAAGGTTGTAAAGGTAAATCCCAAGGTAACAACAAAACCACTTTAGAAAGAAACTGGTTTTTCTTCCAGAGAGGGATCTCTCAATACAAATTTAACGAGACCAGATATAATTAACATCCAAATATTTGTATAGATGGTTGAAACAACACATAACCATTGGGCATGGAGTCACATAAAAATAAAAATATCACAAAGACACATACATGAGATTTATCAAAGGCAAGGTAACCATTTCATCACAGTCATTCATTTAGTTCAGGTGGGATAGAAGATACAATGAACAACCCATTAATACATAGCATCAAATATGAGTTCTATATTAACTTTAGTAGAAGAATGTATAAAATATCCAAAACGATGATCAGAGCATAAACATTATGAATTCCAACCATCAAATACTATGTTTCAGATATGAGGAAAAATAGAATGCAGTGTTACACTGGAAAAGACAATCACATAAGGAAAGAAATATGTACTGTAATGGAAACGACATAGGAATCTATGATAATTCTTATGCATTTTCTCTGTTATTCAAAAATAATATGTCTTTCAAAACATTCAACAACAGGATGGGTTCCCACCCCCTTCTCATAAAATAGATGCAAATATATACATAAAATAATTTGATCTTCCAAGAAGATTCATAACTGAATGATTGGATTAATTAAAGTCTTGTAACTAAATTCCTAAATTTTAGGAATAAACTACAGCTTCAATCCTAACAAATCATTAAGCTAAAATCAACTTGGTAGCATGTCCTCATCCAGTCAGCTCCTTGGCACGTAACACCTATCTCTACGGATGAAAGATGTATTTTTTCTTTCCATACCTCTCTACGGCTTTCCACTGCTCCGTGCTTGGGGTATCACATTCCATAATTTCTTGAATTGACACTTCCATATCCATGTAAGCTTCATATGATACCTTGGGAAATCCTTTCCTGATAATTAGGAACTTTTGCAAGATTTCGAAATCCTCTGTCAGTTTGTCCACAATAACTTTCCCTGTTAGGCCTTTTTCCAAATCATCAAATTTGGAATGATCCATGCGGATTTGAACTAACAAGCTATGATAGTGCTCCTGAGAAAACATCCGTCCCTCTTCATCCCAAAAGGAAGGGAGGCCATCCTCAAATAGCTCTTTGAAAACCTGCTTGAAGTTATTAACCTGTGAAACCATTTCCTTAGCTTTGTCCTGGACCGTCTTCATTAAATGATGCTTGTGGATAAAATTTTTAGCCCATAATACTATTGATATCCTATATTTTATTCCCATATCATGTAACTTCTGGTACGTCAATGAATTTAAAAAGTTCAGTGCATTCTGGGTTGTGGCAAGGGGCTTTCTATCCATAGTTTCATTTACCAATTTTAGTCTCTGGTTGGCCAAATTGATCAATATGCATTGGTCATCAACAAAGTTCAAATAGTGTCTGAATTTTGTAACTTCTACAGATAGGGTGTCCCAAATTATGTGCTTCACCCCCTGCAGGGGACCCTTACCTATGTTTCTCTCCTTCAATTCATTGAACTTCTTTTGTAACTGGCTTCTGTCTTGCAATATTTTATTTTTACTTTAATTCATTTTGGCTAACTCGGACTTGATCTTTTCATTCTCTGCCTTTAACTCTTTTATTTCTTCATCCTTTAAGCTGACCTAGGACATAGGTATTGACAAGTCATCCATAGAAAAATCCATTCAATGGTTTATCAATATTTACAATAGACAGGTCCTCATCAATAGGATTCTGACTCATCAATTCTACCATGATTTCCTTTTCCTCATTTTGGTCCCTTTTCAGCAAGGCAATTTGAGATATCAGTTCACTCCGTTCGGCTTCCCATCTGTCCTTTTCCTCTTGTAACTCGACAACTTTTCCTTTATGTTCCATCATCTCCTGCTGCATCTTGTCCTTCTCTTCTTGCAGTGCCAATAATTCAGATGATTGAACATGTTCTGAGCCTGGGATCTTCAATCTTTTCTTCAAAACTTGGAGAGCATTGTCCTTTTCTTCCAACATTCTTCTGACATCTTGGGTGTTATCTCTTTCATTTCCTGAACTGATAATATCTGCTTGTAGCTTCTTAATCTGAATGGTATTGGCCTTATTTTCAACTCTTTCATGTTTCAATTGAATCTCTAACTTATATACCAAAATTTGTAGTTTATTGATTCTCATCATAGCTTGTAACAGATCTGAATAAATAATATCACTTTTTTGCTTATGAAGCTGTATCTTGTCAGGTACACTAATCTTATCCAATCTTAGTTCCATTTTTTCCACTTTCTTATCGCTCACCATGGCCAATTTGAAGGTATTTCTTTTTGTATCTCTGGCAGAAACCAGGGAGGTTTTTGGATTGTTTAAATTCCTTACCTTTCGGAGTAAAATTCTTGTCTCTTCTAGAGACTGCTTTCTTTTCTCCATATAACTGGCCTTAAGCTCTTCCTTGGATTTGAAAATTGAGCTTGGTTCTGAACTATCTACACTTTTAAAAGAAAATTGATTTACTTGTACAGATTTCGTTGGGACTAAAGAAACTCTCTTGAAATCATCAGAAACCTCTTCACTTGAGACTCCACCAACTTGTAAAAATCTTTCCTTTTTATGTAATCCATCTTCATCCACTTCCATGCTTTCAATTTCAGACAGACTCCTTTTAATCAAAACATTAGGACCCTCTTTCACTTGTGATATTGTAGCTGGTAAAGTACTTGCATCTCCATCGGACCCTTGAATTTCCATAAACTGCAACAAATTTGTTGTTTCATTCAATCCTTCAATAAACTGGTGTTCAAACGGTTTGTTTTTGTTGGCCTGCTTCCTTAGGGAAATTATGTGGTGAGGGTCATAATTTTCCTTCGGCTCTTTTTGAAATTCCATGCTTCCCAATAAATTTTCAATAAACACTAAGGCACCTTTATTTTTGAAAATAAAAAATCCAACCTTGAGAGGGAATTTGATATTTGAAGATTTTTTAAAGGCTCCAAAATGTTCTTCCTCTGAATGCAACCTTTGCCTCATGAATTCTAATGCAAAAAATCTGGGAGTGAGGAAAGCAGGTAACTTATATGGTTCCCCAGTGAATCCATATATCCTCAAAATAGTACAATCTTTATGCAGGAACCATTCTCCAACTCGATCCTCAGGCGAGGATTGTATCAGGCATTTCATATCTTCTAACACACGGGGCAGCACTTCATCGAACAACATTTTATACATATCTAACATGATTGAATTGGCAAACTCAAACATACTGATCTGCTTAGGAAAATCAAAAGAGAAGATGGTACTCAAAAATTGTAATTCAGTGACATTTGAACACAGCAACATGTTCAACAAGTAAGTTTGAAATTTAAAGACCCTGACCTTTGGGAATTCACTTAATTGAAGGTGTATTGCTTCTGCCAAGTACTCATCTAGACTGAACACAGGAACCGATTGAGACTCCAAACCAAATGAACTCATTTTTAATAAAAAACCAAGGATGACTTCATTTACATGATAATCATCGTCAAGACCCAAAATTTGGCAGACCAGGGATACCACTAATTGAACTTCATTTTTAAAAATATGAACATGGTAAGGCAAGAAAAGACCGTCTAAAGACTGACCCTCTTTGAAAATACTGGACAGGAATTCACAACGGACTTTAGTGATACAAATTTTGTACAATTCAGCAAGAATAGACTCATTTACAGGTTCACGGTTGTCAAGGTAACAGTCGGGCAGGTTTAAATTTTCGCGGATGACTTTGGCATTGACTTTACAGAGTATTCAAGAGGTAGACTGAATCACAATGACTTTTTGAGAAGGGGAATAATTGACCGCGCACCACTCTGCGAATTCTGGAAAATGCAGGGTTTGTTTGAGAGAAAAATAATATAAAAAGGATTTACAGACATTCAAGACATCATTTCCTTGTGAATTGTAGTGCCACAACCTTTCTTTACTGACTGATACGCTTCCTATGGAAAGAAAAGGGTCACACACACCTCTGTCCCTATCAACTAAATAATCTTCCCTGTCATCTATAATACGACCAGACCCTTGCAATTCCTTCTCTTGGTCCATAATTCAGTTGATAATGGCAATTAGATGGACGAATTATGGGCGTTTAAGCCTTACCTGTTTACTGCGACTATGTGCGTTCAAAATTGACAGACAAAAGGTTGACAAATCCGCAGGTATTTTTCACTTGTCCAGCGCCAATAAAATAATCACGGGACAAGTCAACTTCGCTTTTATAGGACCCCACTCCGGAGCGTCCCTTTGGCGGTTTCCACCAAACCACTTTTGCCTCCGGAATGCACCACGGTCGACCACGTGTACAATGGTTTTTATTCCGCAACCACCCTTTATTTCTAACTACCGTGCAACTTCCCTCTCCGAATCCATCAGTGACCATAGATTTATTTTACCTTTGTTTTTCAGCCATCGGATCGAGTGACGTGTACCCAATTCCACTGAGCGTCCTGGTCTTAACCAATGTGCAAGTCTCCGCTCTGGATTTATCCGCAATCGTCGATGTAATCCGCCTTATTTCTCCGTCGTCAGATAAAATGGCACGTACTCAATTCCACCGGGTTCCTTTGTTTTAACTAATGTGTAGGTGCACAAGGCGGAATTCACACACACTGTAGATCTCATCAAATTGGATCAACGATCGTTGATCTCTATATTGCATTAAACGCCCGCATATACTTATCATCCTCGCATATTTTAGAGAGTGGACATAATATGGACCGTTGATCTTCCACTTTTCCGCTCTGCATCGTTTGATCCCACGACATTTCACCACTTACAAGCCCTTTGTCTTACTCTTATACTATAAATTTTAACCAAAGTTTTGACAAGTGACCATTATTTTCTTTTCACCATTGTCTCTTTGCTTCCCTGCTAAATAATGGTGTTAACAGGGGAGATTACTATGCACATACCCTAGAGGTATATCGCGAGTGGCACCTTCTTGAGAATCTTGGTGAGAGACCTGACTATCTAAACTCCTCCTATCATTTTAAGTTTGCTTATTTGACCTATAGCTTGAGCAGGGAAATTTTTTGGTGTGTTTTCTAGTTTTTTAGACCCTAGGTTAGATAGGAATTGTAGAAATTGGCTGAGATAAGATAGTCCAGAAGAGCACGGGGCTTTCCACTCGATTTTATTCATGTTTCAGGAGAAAATCCAATGGAAGCTATCGACCAAGGAGCTGCTACCACCTCCCAAGTGGAAGATAATGTGGGTGCAGAAAGTGGAGGACCATATTCTTCACACTCACCTCCCTTGGTCCAACAACCTTCTCGGGAAACTAACTCGTTCCATTCTCCCATAGAAGGTCATGTTGATGATACTACTAGTCTGGATTATGGTCCCAATGCTCCATTTTGGGATACCTCTATAGGACAGGCCATTGCCTCATTTGGCACCCATTTAAACTTTTTTGAAGAAGTTTCTCTAGATGAATAAGAACATAGACAATACCACGCAGCCATTCTTCGTGCACAGGAGATTGAGAAGAAAATAGATGATATATTGGGCACACCATCACCACGTTTCGTGACTGTGCCTGTAGGATATTGTTCACTTGTCGATTCTATGAGACCCATTGAACCGATTATAGATCACATAGTGACTCCACACAACCCAGGACAAATTTCCAACCCCACCACCTCCTATGTTACATCTGTTCCTAATCCTCCCAGGTTTTCCACATCTGGGGCTCAACCTTCAATTCTTGTTTCATCATTACCTTCTAGTGCTGTGGGGAAACCCCCGACATGACCTACGTTATTTGGCACTGGAATTGTACCTAGTCAAGGACAGACCTCTAATATAGAAAAATCTATAGTTTATGTCCCTCCCACCCATACTAATGTGGTTAATCCCCCATCTAGTTCAGGTCATCCCTTGGGGGCACAACCTGTAACCATTCAATCCTTTGGAGGTTATGGTTATCAAATACATGTAGGAAATATTAATTATCCATCTAACCCTATAGGGATTCCTTATGCTGGAATTCCATAACCTAGTAATACTTTTACACAATGGGGGTAGCCTAACTAGTCTTACATGCCAGCTATGGGGGGGATACCCATACATACTGCGGGAGGTGATGAAGGACCACCTCATGGAGGTCCTCCCCCTAGGGGGCCTAATGGTCTTGGAGGGCCTGGTGGATTTCCTCCTTATGGTCCTAATGGTCCTGGTGGTCCTAGGGGGCCTGGTGGCTTTCCCCCTAATGGCCCTGGAGGGTCTGGTGGCATTTCTCTTAGTGGTTCTGGAGGCTCTAGAGGTTTACCTCCCAACAGCCCTAGAGGGTCGAGTGGTCCACCTCATGGTGGTCCTGGTGGTCTTGGTGGTCCCAATGGTCCTGGTGGTCCTAGAAACCCTGGTGGTCCTCCTCCTGGAGGCCCTGGTAATCCTAATGGTCCTGATCCCAGAAATCAACCCCCTGCGGGTGGATTTTTTGGTAATTCTTCATCACAACAGCCTGTATATCAGTCTACTTATGGTCCTACTGGTAATTATATGCCATATCAATATTACCAGTATGTACAACCTAACCGTTAGTTACCTTTCCTAGAAACTTTGGACTTGCCTGACCTGTCCAAGTTGATTAATGACCCCATTCGACACAATTCCTTATGGCCTCCCATTCCAGTAAAGTTACCATTGGACATTCCAAAGTTTGATGGGAAGTAGGGAGACGATCCAAAAAACCATGTCATGACATTCCATCTGTGGTGTTCTTCAAACTACCTCATGGATGATTCAGTTCGGTTACGACTTTTTCAGCAAACTTTTACCAGTATGGTTGCGAAGTGGTACATTGAACTTCCACAACATTCATTTGTGTATTTTGGCTCCTTGGAAACCATGTTTCTTACACACTTTCAGCTCCCTATCCGTTATGAAATGGGTACTAATTTATTAACTTCTCTGCGACTGAACACCTCCACCCACATATCCGATCATATCCATGAGTGGAGAAGGCGGAGAAGGCTTATTAAGGCCCCTATTCTGGATCAATTATTAGCTGATTGGTTTACCAAATCTTTGTTTCCTCCAATTGCCCGAGATGTGGCTATGGGCGGTGCCATTATTGAAGAGCAGGCTATTAGTCGAGCCTAGTATCTAGACTTGGTCTATTCCTAGTCTAGAACTCTTTATGACTTGATTCCTCAAGATCCTCGCCCAAGCACTGACCCCGCAAAGCCACCAACAGAAGTACCTATTGATGGGATTGTTTATTCAATCCAATCCCTGTCAGTAGTGAAACCTGCCAAGCAAACCCAGACTACCACCCCTACTCCTTCAACTCCTAAGGTTTCCACCGAGGTCAATTCTATTCAGAGTACTCAAACCTCGGGAAACAATAAAAAGAAGGGTAAAAATAAGAATAAAAAACCAAGAAACCAATAGGAGAATCCAAGAGCAACCAACAATGATAACGATAAAGGGAAAAGAAAAAGAAAAATATCCATGTCTTCTATGCGGAGGTGACCATTTCACAAAAGAGTGTCCCCGACGGGACGAAATCTCCCAATTTCTGAAATCAAATCCCTCACCTGCAGTACTCATGGATCCTTTTCCCTCTCAACAACAGCTGATATACTACATGTCTAATTAGGGT
This sequence comes from Pseudotsuga menziesii, assembly GCA_001517045.1. Taxonomy (NCBI): domain Eukaryota; kingdom Viridiplantae; phylum Streptophyta; class Pinopsida; order Pinales; family Pinaceae; genus Pseudotsuga; species Pseudotsuga menziesii. The sequence goes on from LPNX010807195.1 coordinate 802,251, forward strand.
AACTCTAGTTCATCAGAGGAAATTTGTATGATGTCCTCAGATACCATTAATATACAAACTCATAGTCAGAATTATGACAAACCCACAGACAAGAAAGAAGATCATTCTTCTTCAAGGAAAGCTCCCTCTACTGGTTCTCCCGAGTCCTCGTCTACTGTCCCCCTAACCATCGAGAATCCAACTCTTGACATGATTTTGCATCCACCCAAGAGTACTCTTCAAAAGGCTGTATTTAACCCTAATTCCCAAGCTGCTCAATTTATAATGTAGTTGAAGATCTCGCTCAGGCACCTTGTGCAATGTCTACCTTAGAAGTACTCCAAAGTTGTCCTACACAGTGAAAAAACTTGTTAACGTTATTAGGAGCTTTAGACCCTGATAATACTAATTTGATTCAATTCAATATTGAGAATTATAAGTCTAGGCTACCTCATAAACTTACTTTTCAGATCATTATGAAAGTAGTTGGAAAGAAGGTTTTTAGAATGATACTAGATGAAAGAGCTTCGACCTCGGTTTTGTCTCTGTCTTATTGGAAAGCTCTCGGCTCTCTCAAGCTTGTAACATCACCTATGACTCTGAAGGCCTTTGATGGATGAGGTTTCTAGCCCCACGGTCTCATATCAGCCCTCATAGTCGAGCTTGGGGGAAAAACCGTTTCTATTCAAGTAGAAGTGGTAGATTCCTCGTTAGATTACAACCTCCTTCTAGGAAGAAATTGGTTTTATGCCATGACTGCTGTCACTTCGACAGTATTTCGAACAGTCCAATTTCCACATCTAGGGAGAATTGTTACCATTGACCAGCTTGACTTCTGCATGCTGGATGTTACTAACTCTACAGCTAATAACATCCCCATGTTAGGCCAGTCCCCTCCTCCTTACCAGTTGATTGGGGTAGGCATGTTGAAAAATTCATCCCTTATGGGGATTTTTCCATCCACTCCTCCTAAAACGGATACCACGATAGTCCATATTATTGCCTCTTTTGATTGTGAGCCTAAGGGAAAACAAGTTGTCAATTCCACCTTGTTGAGTTCACATGAATCAATGTATGACACCATTCAAACCCTTTTCGATGATCACACTGATGACCTTCATCTAGTGGCTTCAGATCCTTACCATTTACCTTACTGGTTAGAACCATCTCTTCCTGTTCTAGATTATCTCTCTGAGACTTTTCCTTTTGATGAGTCCATTATGGAGATCATGAGTATGGATGAGTCCATTTGGGAGGATCACCATCATAGATCCATGTTCCTCCCCAACACCAGCTTGGTTAACCATGATTATGCATCCCTGTTTCCTGCTGATATTGTCAACGTACCCCAAAGTCCCATATTTTTGTAAGACACAAATTCTGAAGGAAACCTTTGCAACATTACTCAGACGAACCCGATTGACATATCAGCCATGCCTGGTACCATCGAGCATGTTCATGTTGGGAAGAACTGCTTGGAAGATGATTCAAAAGCATATAAGGCACTTTTCAAATAATTTCGTGATATTTTTTCCTGGTCCTATGAATAAATGTCAAGGATTGACCCACCCATTGTGGTCCACAAGATTAAAACCTATCCCATGGCCAATTTTGTTAGGGAAAAACTAAGGCAAGTCCATCCACGGAAGGCCACAGCTATTAAATCTGAAATAGAGAAACTTATCAAAGTTGGGTTTATTTATCTCGTACCCCTAACGGAATGGATATCAAATGTTGTCCATGTCAATAAAAAGCAGGGCACCATTAGAGTCTGTATCGACTTCAGGGATTTGAATAAAGCTTGTCCCAAGGACAACTTTCCTACTTAGCACATTGATCAAATTATCGACAACTATGTTGGAAGTGTCATCTTCTCATTTATTGATGGCTTCTCTAGCTATAATCAGATTGAGATATTACCCACCGATCAGTACAATACGGCATTCATTTGTCCATGGGGAACCTTTGGATATAAGAAGTTACCTTTTGTCTTAAAAAATGATGGATCCACATTCTAGCGTGCGATGTCCTATGCGTTTCATGATATTAAACATATTGTTGAACCGTACCTTGACAACCTCCCTACTCATTCACAGCGACGGGAGGACCACCCTGGTCATCTTAGAGACATTATCCTAAGATGTCGTCATTATAATATATGGCTCAATCTGCATAAATGTGTTTTCTGCATTGAGACGGGATGTCTGTTAGGCTTTGTGGTCTCTGAGGATGGCATCCAGATTGACCCCTTGAAAATTGCCTCCATTTTAGCTCTACCAGCCTTAACTAATCTCCTTGAACTCCAAAGTTTGCAAGGGAAGGCAAACTTTCTACGTCATTTCGTATGCAATTTCGCAGAGAAAACGCATGGTTATATGCATCTCCTTAAAAAGGACACCTCGTTCTTTTGGGATGACCAAGCCCAATAAGCCTTTGATAATATCAAACATGCTCTGACCCATTCACCCATGATACACCCCCCGGATTATTCAAAGGAATTTCTCTTGTATATTGCTGCCTCCGCTACTACCATTGCTATGGTTTTGGTGCAGGAAAATACCAATGGTTAGGAACACGTGATTTACTGTGCGAGTAAGAATCTTATGAATTCTGAAACCCAATATTCATGCATGGAGAAGTTAGCATTGGCCACGGTCATTGTTGTACAAAAATTTTGTCACTACATTTTTCTCCGCACAACCACTGTATTGGTAGAACAGAACCCTATGTATTACATCTTGACTCGTCAGGTGCTCAGGGGTAAGTACTCCCGATGGATAGTCATACTACAGGAGTTTGATCTGGAATTATCCAAAGCCACATCAAAGAAATCCCTGGTTTTTGTCGAGCTCATGTGTGGTCTTCCTTGTGCTGCAACGGAATCTGAGCCTAGTGATTCATTTCCTAATCAGCACTATCGATCCATGGTATGGATATTTGCTTATTTATCTCCAAACACAATGATTTCAGGCGCATTTATCCTGTGACAATCACTGCCGTATCCGTCACCACGCGAAATACTACCTCATCTTGAATGATACCTTGTATAGACGTGGGATTGATTCTATTCTCCGGTGATGCCTCACCCATGAGGAGGCTGAACATGTGTTGAATGATTGTCACTCTGGAGAATGTGGTGGTCATTTATATAGGATGGCCACAGCCCATAAAATCCTTCGCACTAGCTATTTTTGGCCCTTAGTCTTCAAAGACTGTCATGAAGCTATTAAGAAATGCCCACCTTGTCAACATTTTTATCCCAAAAAGCGCACTCATCCTACTCCGCTACACCCCATCATTGCCATTGGCCTGTTTACCAAGTGGGGGATTGAATTTATGCATTGTAAGCCTACCTTAGCCGGGGGACATGGTTACATCATCATAGCCATTGACTATTTTACAAAATGGGTTGAGGCCATGCCTACATATGTAGAATATGATAAGACTGCCGCTTTGTTTCTGTTCAATCATATCATAGCTAGATTTGGAGTCCCGCAATCCATTGTTACCGATCTCGGATCACATTTCCGTAATCAAATGATGGAGGAACTAAGTGTCGAGCTAGGTTTTCACCATGAAAACTCTATGCCATATTATCCACAAGCTAATGGTTAGGTAGAGGCCATTAACAAAGTTTTGAAAACTATGCTTCGTCGGATGGTTGGAGATTATAAATCCAACTGGCACCACATTATTTTCTCCTCTCTATGGGATTATAGGACTTTGGTGAAAACAACTACTGGTTTCATTCCATTGCATCTTGTCTATGGACTCGAAGCTATCTTACCGATTCAATGTCAGATTCCATCCTTACAACTTGCCATTGAACTTCTACCGGACACTTCTGTAGAGGAAGAAATATTTTTGTACTTGAATAACCTTGACAAGACTCAGAGAGATGCCGCCTTAGCTAATGAGGCACAAAATAAATGCATCAAGGTACAATATGATAAATCCATCCAACCTCGTGCCTTTAACGAGGGTGACTTATTTTTGACTTACGACCAGAGATACGACAAACTAGGGAAAGGAAAGTTCGAGTCCATGTTGTATGGTCCTTTCGTCATTTCTAAAGTTTTAGAGAAAGGAGCCTATGAGTTCGTTGAATATGATGGAATCCCTTTGGGGAAGCCTAGCAATGGGTTGTACCTGAAAAGGTACTATGCCTAGGTCTTTCTTGGATATTCTCTTGTATATATGTATATTGCTTGACTTTCAGTGTGCTTTTAGTATTTTCAATATGGTTTTGAGTTTTGTGTCCGCATCTGTTTATACCATGTTTTGGTCATGCAGAAAAGATGGATTTCTATGGCTTCACTGATGGTGCTTGCTGCCACACCTTGAATCTCACCTCAGCTGCTTGGGTCCTCTATTCCTTGGCTAAATATTTGGTCATTTTAGGAGCGGTTTGTGTTGGTCTCGCTACCAATAACTGTTAGTTTTTCAACATTTAGCTAGCATAACATTAGGATATTTAATTGAGAGAATAACAAGCACAACGATTAAACACAAGAGACAATGAACACAATGTTTTTCCTTGGGGAAACCATAAATGGAGAAAACCCCACAACTTCCTCTGAGATAGAATCAGCACCAAAGTGAAACCCAAAAAAAATAGTAAGACAATCGCCTGACAGCAGCAAGCCCTTTCCTCTAGCCCCAGTGTCTTTCTTTTCCTCAACTATGCGCTACACTTGAGTGTGTATGAGTTGTGTGCTAAATAGAGAGTCCAACTCTCTATTTATACTAATACTGACATGACTAAAACCCTACCAGGGCTGACCTCTAGTAGGAGAGTCTAATAACCCTAGTGCCCCAGAACTGCGGGGACTTTAACCCTTAGACAATCGGAGGGTTACCCACTATGACTTGACATGACTTGTTTACATTATTGATTCTCCCGATCGAAACATCGAGGAATGACAACATGAATCAATTACATTATAGATACATCCCGAAATAAACATCAGGTTACAATACATAAGATACATAGATGAATACATTTCAGAGTTACAAATACATCAACACTCCCTCTTAACTAGGAAGATATTCTTTCGACACAATTTTCAGCATTGGTCTTCTTCTATGGATCATATGCATATTCAATTCTTCTTAGTCTTCAAGTCATCTTTGTCTTCAATTCATATTCATCTTCAAGTCATCTTCATCTTCGGATCTGGATCATCACTCGATCTAGATCATCACTGAACATCATCACTGGATCTGGATTATCCCTTGATCTGGATCATCTCTAGAGCATCATCTATGGATCTAGATCTTCCTTTGATTTGGATCATCTTTTACATATCATCAATACTGAATATTCATGGGTGCTATCTCATGATTCTTCTCATCATAGGAAGTTCTATAGAGCCATCCCTTTTTTCATGCTAGATGTAGGCCTAGCCATCATGTAGGTCTTCGCCCAACACTTACATCTAATCATGTAGGAAATAACCTATAATCATATTAGAAAGGCACGCCCAGCACTCACATCTGACCATGTGGGAACCAATCCCACAACCCTGTCAGAAAGGCCCAGCACTCACATCTGGCACATACGAGGAACCAATCCAACATGTATGTCCAGAAAGGCTCTGCACTTACATATGGCACATGTGAGGAACCAATCCAACATGCACATCCAGAAGGGCCCTGCAATTACATCTGACACATGCGAGGAACTAATCCAACATGCATGTTCAGAAGGGCGTGCACTCACATCTGGCCTGGTAGGAATCAAATCCTACACCCTTGCTAGAATGGCCCCTAGTACTAAACTAAGCTACCTGGTAACTAACCATGTGCCTCCATTCCCATAATGGCAGTTGCCCTTATATCTATCCTACTCGACAAAATGGCCAACACTCATATCTGACATGGGAGGAACCTAATCCTTTAGCCATGATAGAATGGTTCAACCCTTACATCTGACCTACTTGTTAGAATGGCTCTCTCAGTCCCAAAATTGGTGTTCTTGGTAACTGACTAGGTGCCTCCATTCCTAGAATGGCAGTTGCCCTTACATTTGTCCTACTCAACAGAATGGCCAAAACTCACATCTGACATGGGAGGAACCTAATCCTTTAGCCATGACAGAATGGTTCAGCCCTTATATCTGACCTGCTTGTCAGAATGGCTATGGATCTCAGCATTCATATCTGACATGGAAGGAACCAATCCTCTCACCATGACATAATGGCTCAGCCCTTACATCTAACCATGGAAGGAACCAATCCTCTCACCATGTCAGAATGGCTATGGGACTCATCACTTTCCCTTAGAGGAAATCTCGATCTGGAGAACACCAAGATTCTCCCTAAAGTACTCGAACTTCACCCTAGCCAATGGCTTCATCAACACATCAGCTATTTGTTCCTCTGTCGTAACATACTAGAGCTTCATTGCTCTCCTCTGCACCATATCCCTGATATAGTGATACTTGATCTCGATATGCTTTGACTTGTCATGGAACATTGGATTCTCTGACAACTTCATTCAACTCTGGTTGTCATAATGTATACAAGTAGCATCCATATGAAGATCAAATAAATCAGATAGTAGCTTCCATAGCCATACTTCCTCACAACTACCTGAACAAGCTACGACATACTCTGCTTCAGCTGTACTTAGTGCCACACAGTATTGAATCCTGCTAAACCAAGAGATCACTCCTGATCCCATACTGAAGCAACACCCTAAAGTGCTCTTCCTATCTATGGCACTGCCTGCCCAATCTGAATCAACATAACCCTCTAGGTTAATCTTCTGATTCACATCGTACTTGAGCCCATAATCAATTGCACCCCTCAGGTACCTCAGAATATGCTTTGCAGCAATCAAGTGAACATTTCTTGGATCTGTTAAGAACTGGCTCAAGGTGTTCACAGCAAAGAAAATGTCTGGTCTTGTGTTCGTTAGGTACATTAATGACCCAATCATTTGACGATACATCGTAGCATCAACCGACTATGATGAAGCATCACTCAATAGCTTCAGGTTCAATGCCATAGCTGTGGCCATAGCCTTGCAGTCCATCATCCCAAACCTCTTCAGGATCTCTACTGCATACTTCCCTTGTCCAAGGAAGATTCCATCTGTACTCTGCCACACCTCCATACCTAGAAAGTAATGCATCATACCCAAGTCCTTCATTTCGAACTCGACAGCAAGCTTTCTCTTCATATCAGCAATCAACCCATCCATACCTGTTACAAATAGATCATCTACATATAGTAGAAGCATAAGTGGGTTTCCATCTTCAACCTTGTGTTGCAGCTGCAACCGTTCTCCCCAAATTTCTTAAATTTTGGGCCCCTCCTCATTGTTTAGCGTTGTTTTTTAATCGTTGGATCCTTGAACCTTTTTGTCGTGCTTTATTTTTGGATGATTTTCAAGGATTGACCCTCGGCCTATTTTCAAAAGTTGCTCGGGTTTGGAATTGTTGTTTTAACCGTTGTTGAATTTCAGAGTTAGCGTTTTTATGCTGTGATTGGAGCATCTTTTATTTTGATCGGAAGCTGTAGCCGTTTTTTGTTTTCACCATTGCGGCTCCCAAACCAGCTAGCTACCTAAAGTCCAAAGCACTCTGCCCTCCAATTCTAGTCGCATGTTTTTAACCTTTTGCTTTCGCTGTTGCGTCTCCCAAAGCAACTAAGCGCCCAAAGTCCAAACACTCTGCCAGCCAATGCGTCAGTATTTTTGTCGCTTGCCCGTAGTCATTTCTTTTCCGCCGTTGCAGCTAGGCAAAGCTTTCATATTTCGATGTCAATATTCTTCCGACTTCCGATTTAGAACTTTCCCACTCGAGGCTTGGTCAAAACTCTTCCGACTCCGATATGCTTAAAGTATTTCACAATACCCATTTTTGTCAGGATCCGTCGTTGCGGCTGTGAATGAGCTACCCTTCCGATGTAAGTATTTTGAGCCACCGTCGAGTTTTCTGTCTTCCTTCATGAATGATGTCTATTGAGGCTGTAAGTGGACAAGGTAGTGATGGCAGCGTTTGTTAAAATTCTTAGATCAAGAGGTGCACCTGGCCGTTTTCTTGTGGATTAGCCATTCCAAGTGGTTTAATTTAATGTTTAAAATGCCATTCCAATGAATGATGCATAGTAATTGATTGCAGGTAGAACTCAAGGGACTGTTGGGGCGACCGTGGCGTGAAGGCGTAGCTCGACAGTTTTGTAAAAAATCAAATCGAAACCGGCAGGGTTGCAAGGGAGACAAGCGAAGGAAAAGACAAAATCAAAAGCAACAAAAGCACAGATCTGAAAGGTCCAGCACTTACTCAGCTGATCATGAGCATACGAAGAAAAGATGAAAGGAGGGATATGAAACGCTCGAAGAACCAAAGAGTCACACGTTTGGGGGGAACCCAAGTGGTCTGCTGATTTTTTTAAATATTTGAAATTTAGAAGTTACAGGGGCTTTTTCCCTGGAAAAAATTGTAACTTAATGCTTGTAAGAGGAACTATTTTGTTTTACAACCAGAGACTGCAAATTTTTCCTGTTGGAGGAAGTGTTGTGTGGAATATGTCAATGTGATTAAATGAGCAATGTTGAATGTGAACTATTTCGTTTTCAGCTATGCCTCATTAGTTGTAAGAGCATTCTAATTTATTGAACCTATGTTCTTGTCTGAATGTTCTTCAGTACCTTTATGACGTCTTTTCCACTATGAGTAATGGAATTTTTAACTGTTGATGAGCTATCTTATCATATATACTTTTCTTCATGTTTATATGTTTGGTTATAAGAACAACTATCTGTGATTTGCCATAACACATGAACAGGGGTGCATTACTCATGAATGAATACCCAGCTCTCTAGAGATAGTTTAGTTAGTATTTATTTTCTTGCATGATTTGGATGCTTGTGAGTTCTAAGACGGGAGGTAAGAACCTGGGCATCACATTGTGACTACTCTTTGTATATTTATCACCCTGCATTGTTAATTAGGCACTTGCATATCATACTTAAGTTAAAAAATACAAAATACACGGTGGACTGGGCCGCAACCGGTAAAACCTTCGTTTTTGTTACTTGACCTACGGTAGCCGGACCGCAAACCGGACGGATTCCCTATACCAAACAGTCACGAGCTAATTAGGAACATTGACTGGGGAGAATCCCTTGCTGTTGTTGCCTACGAATTTCTAGGCCTCAACAGTTTTGGCGCTAGAAGGAGGGCCGCCAGTGCATGGCTAGCCGAGGAAACCCGTTTTCCCGAGATTATTCCACCGGTAACAGTTCTGAAAGTAGTGGACTTCATAATCCAATTCCAGAAGAAAGGAATAGAGAACATCTATATTCTATTGGCAACGAAGTTGTTAATGACCTAAGAAGACACACCAGGTCATATGTAAAGAATATTGGAGGATTTCCAATTATCCCTAAATTTCCCAGAAGAGAATATAAAAAGAAAGATCATCCTATAGTAGAAGACTCAGTGTTGGTTGGATACTGGGAATAACTTGTAGAAAAATCCTTACAGGAAGTTGTAATACCTTTGAATCAAGAAGGCCCAGATACCCTTGACATTTCTCCTGCTCACACTCCTATTGGCTCACCTCCTCACTCTCCACCCAGACTCATGGTAGGATTAAATGCTAATCCACCACCCAACCCACCAAATCCACCACCTTCCTGGAGAGCCAGATCACCTTTAAATATAATTCCTCCGTTACATGATCTACCTCAAGCCTTTGACAAGATGTTGCCCAAGTTCGACCCAAGTGAGAGGATATTAGTAGATGACCACCTACAAAGTTTTTACTTGGCAATAGAAGGATTAAGGGCTGGGGAGTATGAAGATGTAGTCTGCAGACTGTTCCTGCATACCCTTAAAGGAGCTGCAGCATCATGGTACTTCGGGTTTCCTGCAAACTCTATCCCTGATTGGGATACCTTTGAAAGTATCTTTAGGAATAAATATGCGACTCAGAAGACTCATGCAGCTCTGATGAAAGGACTATGCGCCTTGAAGAAAGAGAGAAAAGAAAAGGTGTACAGTTTCACACAAAGGTTTGCAGCATATCTCAAGAATTTTTTTGAAGCAGATAAACCTTCGGACAAGGTCCTTCAGCTTTAGGCCCTGAGTTGGCCATGTTTGCCAAAATAAGGGCCAAGCCTACTTTGGCAGAAACCTATGCAGAGGCAGAAGTGGTGGAGGCTGAAAGAGAAAGTATCGAATATTATCTAGAATAAAGAAAGGTGCGGGAAGGAAAGCCTTATTGTTTACTAAGCCTAAGGAAGAGAAATCGCCAGATTTTGAAAATATGGCAAAAATGATGCAGAAGATTTCCAACAAAATCATAGATTTGGAGAAAGAGAAGGAAACACAAAAGTTCTATAAGCCCTATTATAAGAAAAGAGAGGATAACAATCAGTCTCAACCTCCTCCTCACAATGCTGCATCTATGAATTTAACAAAGGTAGGCATGGACAATTTCTGAACTTTCCATCAGCAACCACACTCTGAAAAGAATTGTCCTCAATGGATAAACTCGGTGACGTTGGTTATGAATCAGCTGTTGGACTCTAAATTAACAAAAGATGGAGATGAAGAAAGAAAAGACAGTACCACTTCAACGAAGGAACCAGAAGAGGAAACCATGGTTCTGTGGAATTTTGTTTCATTATTTGATGCTGAAGAGGAAAAGAATCAAAGAAAAAACATCATGGAAACCAACATTACAACAAGGATCCAAGGGGTGGTTAAAGAAGATAGTCTCATTCTCCCAAAGATCAAAAGGCTGCAGAAGAATGTTAAGAAATTTCAAAATAATTCCGCAGCTGATCAAATTCCTGAATTCACAATTACCAGCCAGTATCCTAGGCAGACTGATACATTCGCCAAGCCCACTGAAGATAAAATGAATGTTGATAAGACACATTCTACTAAATTGCAAATGAATTATGACATCGTGGAAGATATCAAGAAGGAAAAGGAAAACGTTTCCTTATTTGAAATGTGTAAACTGCCGCAACAAAGAGAAAGACTATTGAAAGCACTTGAAGCATCGGATGAGAAGCTACCCACTAACAATCAACCTCAGGAAGAAGAAGAAATCGGCGAAACTAGTGTTGGAGGTAAGTCTAAAAGCAAACATCCACCTTTCCTCCTCATGTTTGAAATTTTCAATCACAACGTACATAATTGCCTGGTAGACTCAGGGGCGTCGGTTAATGTCATGCCAATATCAGTCTGTAAAAAGATAAATGGGAAACCTAAGCCATCCATGTGGAGGGTTGTTTAGTTGGATAGGACGGATGTAAAGGTAATTGGTGAGATGGAAGATGTCCTAGTCCGTCTGGCATCAAATGATAAAGTGTGCCAAGTCATTAATATTGTGGTGGCTGATATACCAGATGCTTACGTTCTTGTCCTAAGCAGAGATTGGTCGGCTAAACTAAATGGATATTTTTCCTCGGATTGGTTGTATCTGTGGCTGCCATGTAAAGGAAGTCTGAACCAGATTAAGATTTTAAGGGAGCCTCACATGAAATACAACGTTACTCAATTGGATGAGAAGAATGAACTAGTGAATTCTGTATTGGGAAACTATTTTATTGAGTTGGAAACAGGAAATTACCAAGCAGAAGAAGCCAGCAACACATCAGACACTCAGCCTGATCTCCTTCGATTCTCACAGGCTGATGAGATTGACTGTAACATAGTAAACTTAGCCATAGGAGTAGATTCGCATTCAGTAGTTAGCGATTTTTGGACTTTGTTTTTTGATGGCTCTAAGACGTTAGAAGGGTCAGGGGCTGGTTGTGTCCTGATCGACCCCCAGAAGAATAAATTTTTTATCTCATGTATATTAGAGTTTGAATGTACGAATAATACAGCTGAGTACGAAGCGCTAGTGCAGGGCTTAAGGAAAGCGATTTAATTAAAGGTAAGTAATCTGAAAGTTTTTGGAGATTCCGAAATTATTGTGAAACAAATCCGGAATCAAATACATTTTGTTTCCCCTCACTTAAAGTCTTACCAAAATGAGGTATGGGACCTGCTTAAATGTTTTAATGCATTCAATATTATTTCAATTCCAAGACTTAAAAATGCAGTGGCTGACTTGTTGGCCACATCAGCCGCTAGGTTGGTACCCACTAATAATCGATGCTCTATTGAATTACTTTTCAGGCCCTCAATACCTGATATGATTACCAACCTACAAGTGTTCGATGATGACCAGCAAATTATAGAATGCTTAACGAATGACGAGGTATTTAAAGGAGCAATTATAGACAATGAAGAACATTAGGCCGAGCTAAAGTATGATAATTTCATCCCGAAGGGAGTCAGAACGTTAGAAAGAATGTTCGATTTAAATGAAAAGTTCAGAAGACCAGCCAATGTGAAGACCCACAGCTCATATCTATAGTTCAAGCCGATAAATTTAGGGACTGAGACAAATCCTAAATTTGTGAATCTCAGCAAATGTTGTTCACCAGCAGAAAGAGACAAGTTCGTCAGTCTGTTTAAACAATATAAAGATGTTTTTGCATGGACATATGAATATTTGAAAACATATGACACCAGCATCATCAAACATGTTATTCCCATCAGAGCTAGTGTTAAGCCGTATCAACAACCTTTAAGAAAAATGCATCCAAAATTGGAACCATTGATTCAGAGTGAAGTGAAGAAATTATTGGATTCTAGAATCATTTTTAAGGTCAGACACTCTGAGTGGGTATCAAATCTGGTACCAGTGAGGAAAAAATATGGAGAAATCAAACTCTGCGTGGATTTCAGGAATTTAAACCGTGCTTCAGACAAAGATGACTATCCTGTTCCACCCATGGAGCAACTGCTACAAATGGTTTCAGGTTCTAAACTATTTTAGTTATTAGACAGTTTCTCTGGCTACAATCAAGTATTAGTAGCCAAAGAAGACAGATTGAAGACAACGTTCAGGACCAAATGGGGAACCTTTGCCTACAGAAGGATGCCCTTTGGGCTTATAAATGCTGGAGCAACGTTTTAGAGGGCTATGGACGTAGCTTTCCATGGATTGATTGGCCGTAGTGATGTAGTGTACCTTGATGATATTACGATATTCTCAAAGAGGAGAGAAGAGCACGCATTTCATTTAAGGCATATTTTTGAACGCTGTCGAAAATATGGCATCTCGCTCAATCCCAAAAAGTGTGTGTTCGCTGTCACGGAGGGAAAATTGCTGGGTCATACAGTTTCAAAGAAAGGAATCTCTATAGATCCAGAAATAATTAAGGGCATTGAACAGATCCCATTGCCCCATAATAAAAAATGGATGCAATCATTTATGGGAACTATAAACTTCGTACGAAGATTTGTGCATGATTTCGCTCAGATTGTCAAGCCGCTGCAGCAAATGGTGAAGCAAAATGCACAATTCAAGTGGACTGAGATTGAGAAGAACGCTTTCAGAAAAATTAAAACTGTGGTTACACACGCACCCTCCCTGAAAATCCCAGATTTCGATAAAGACTTCATTCTGTATACCTTTGCATCCAATGATTCGCTAGCAGCTGTGCTTATGCAAAAGGAAGATGGAGGGGATGAATTCCCAATATCTTTCATGAGCACGGGTCTACAAGGGGCCGAATTAAATTAGCCATCCATTGATAAACAAGCTTACACAATATTTAAAGCAGTAAAGCAATTCAGGCCTTATATCTTAAAAAATTGAACCAAGGTGATCGTCCCCTACCCAGCTGTAAGGTCCCTTCTTGTACAGAAGGAGTTAGGAGAAAGAAGGGGCAACTGGGTAACAACTCTTCAAGAGTACGACCTTGAATTCAAGCCAGCCTCTATAGTTAAAGGACAAGGGTTGTGCAAACTGATGACTGGAAATGAAAAAAATGAAGAACACGCCTGGGAGGATGAAGCCGAATTACATGTAATGGAGGTATGTCCTTTGTTCACAGCCCCCGATTCTTGGTATAGAGACCTCGTGCATTACCTATAGATAGGGTTGTTGCCAGAACATTGGAATTCTAAGCAAAGAAGAGCGCTGCATCTCAAATTAGCATCCTATCAAATTGTTGAAGGAATATTATTCAGAAAAAACTATGACGGAGTTCTCATGAGATGCTTAGAGAAAGAAGATGCGAAGAAAGTAATGACATATTTGCATGATGGGCCTGCTGGGGGACATTATTTGGGAGACACTACAGCCCACAAAATCCTCAGAGAAGGTTACTATTGGCCTATGCTCTTCAAAGATGCACACGCACATGTCAGGAAGTGTGATATTTGCCAAAGGTGTAGTGGGAGACAACCTAGAGCAGCAGCACCCCTAAAACCTGTGATGATTACGGAGCCATTCGAGCAATGGGGGTTGGATATTATTGGAGAAATAAAACCAAATTCCTCCCTACAACACAAGTACATTCTGACTGCGACCGATTATTTCACTCGTTGGGTCGAAGCTATCCCGCTGCGCAAAATAAATGAAGACGCGGTCATCAGCTTCCTACAAGATCATATCAGGACCAGGTTTGGAGTTCCAGTTTCGTTAGTATTTGATAATGCTAAGTACTTTTCATCAATTAAATTAACTGCTTTTGCTCATGATAAAGGGATAAAATTGCATTATTTTTCTAATTACTATCCACAAGGAAATGGCCTGGCTAAATCCTCTAACAAAAATCTGATTAGAATTTTAAAGAATACTGTAATAGAAAACCATAGGAGTTGGCATGCATCGCTCCCAAATGCCCTTTGGGCTGATAGAGTCACCCCCAAGTCTTCGATTAGAGTGTCTCCATATACCCTTTTCTATGGTAAAGAAGCCATTCTTCCTCCCAATATCATGCTACCTTCTTCCATAACAGCTCAAGAATCTAGAGGGTCAGATGATGAAGTTTTGTAAATAAGGATATATAATCTCCTGAAAGTAGAAGAGGCTAGAACTAAAGCCAGAGAGCGCTTTAAGAAACAACAGGAGGTAATAAAGAGATGGTTTGACAAACATAAGGCAGGAACAAAAGAGTTTGAAGTGGGAGATATGGTTCTCAAGTGGGATCACCCCCATCATGAGAAAGGAAAACATACTAAATTCCAGCAATTGTGGGTAGGCCCTTTTCAGATTGCGGCAAAGCTTGGCCCTTCTACTTATAAGTTGCAAGATCTGCAAGGATGGGAAGAGAACTTACCAGTAAATGGTTTGGTTCTCAAGCCTTATTTTTCCTGAGTTCTGTTTGAGTTCTATTGTCTTGTATATAAATAATCTGTTTTGGCTGTCTTTTTGAGTCTTTGAGTCATGAAGTTTAGTTTTACTTTAAATTTTCTGTTTGATTTTAAATAAAAGAAGCAAGCTTTGGTCGCATGGAGAGCATTAGAATTCTGGACCAACTAAAATCCTTGATTATAAGACTGTGTATTATGGTTTTATCTGATAGAGTTTCTTCTAGTTTAGCAGTTTTCCTAAATGGTTGTGAACGCATTGAAATCCTGCTTAATCCCTGTAAAGTAACTCAAGATTAAAAGGTCTAGAATACTATTTTGAGGCTCCATCCATCTCACACTTAAAAATGTCCTAGGGGGGGTGACAGCAAAAGACCCATGGAAAGGAAGCAGGGTAAACAGTATATTATATATAAATGATCCCATGCCAAGAATTGAAAGCCAAAAGGCTAAGAAGAGTCAAAACTCCTAAGGAAGAAATGTATATCAAAACAAAGTACTAAATCATATGAGTATAAAATTGCCAAAATTTCTCCCCAAATTTCTTAAATTTTGGGCCCCTCCTCATTGTTTAGCGTTGTTTTTTAATCGTTGGATCCTTGAACCTTTTTGTCGTGCTTTATTTTTGGATGATTTTCAAGGATTGACCCTTGGCCTGTTTTCAAAGGTTGCTCAGGTTTGGAATTGTTGTTTTAACCATTGTTGAATTTTAGAGTTAGCGTTTTTATGTTGTGATCGGATCATCTTTTATTTTGATCGGAAGCTGTAGCCATTTTTTGTTTCAGCCGTTGCGGCTCCCAAACCAGCTAGCTACCCAAAGTCCAAAGCGCTCCACCCTCCGATGCTAGTCGCATGTCTTTAACCTTTTTCTTCTGCCGTTGCGGCTCCCAAAGCGACTAAGCACCCGGAGTCCAAATTCTCTGCCAGCCAATGCGTCAATATTTTTGTCGCTTGCCTGTAGTCATTTCTTTTCCACCGTTGCGGCTGGGCAAAGATTTCGTCTTCCGATGTCAATATTCTTCCGACTTCTGATTTAGAACTTTCCCGCTCGAGGCTTGGTCAAAACTCTTCCGACTCCGATATGCTTAAAGTATTTTGCAGTACCCATTCTTGTTAGGATCCGTCGTTGCGGCTATGAATGAGCTACCCTTCCGATGTAAGTTTTTTGAGCCGTTGTCGATTTTTTTGTCTTCCGTCATGAATGATGTCTATTGAGGATATAAGTGGACAAGGTAGTGATGGCAGCGTTTGTTAAAATTCTCAGATCAAGGGGTGCACTTGCCTGTTTTCTTGTGGATTAGCCATTCCAGGTGGTTTAATTTAACATTTAAAATGCCATTCCAATGAATGATGCACAGTAATTGATTGCAGGTAGAACTCAAGGGACTGTTGGGGCGACTGCGGCATGAAGGCATAGCTCAACATTTTTGTAAAAAAACAAATCGAAACCGGCAGGGTTGCAAGGGAGACAAGCAAAGGAAAAGACAAAATCGAAAGCAACAAAAGCAAAGATCTGAAAGGTCCAGCAGTTACTCAGCTGATCATGAGCATACGAAGAAAAGATGAAAGGAGGGATGTGAAACGCTCGAAGAACCAAAGAGTCACACGTTTGGGGGGAACCCAAGCGGTCTGCTGATTTTGTTTAAATATTTGAAAGTTAGAAGTTACAGAGGCTTTTTCCGTGGAAAAAATTGTAACTTAATGCTTGTAAGAGGAACTATTTCATTTTACAACCAGAGACTGCAAATTTTTCTTGTTGGAGGAAGTGCTGTGTGGAATATGTCAATGTGATTAAATGAGCAATGTTGAATGTGAACTATTTCGTTTTCAGCTGTGCCTCATTAGCTGTAAGAGCATTCTAATTTCTTGAACCTATGTTCTTGTCTGAATGTTCTTCAGTACCTTTATGACGTCTTTTCCACTATGAGTAATGGAATTTTTAACTGTTGATGAGCTATCTTATCATATATACTTTTCTTCATGTTTATATGTTTGGTTATAAGAACAGCTATCTGTGATTTTCCATAACACATGAACAGGGGTGCATTACTCATGAATGAATACCCAGCTCTCTAGAGATAGTTTAGTTAGTATTTATTTTCTTGCATGATTTGGATGCTTGTGAGTTCTAAGACGGGAGTTAAGAACCTGCACATCACATTGTGACTACTCTTTGCATCTTTATCACCCTGCATTGTTAATTAGGCACTTGCATATCATACTTAAGTCAAAAAATACAAAATAGATGGTGGACTGGGCCGCAACCAGTAAAACCTTTGTTTTTGTTACTTGACCTACTATAGCCGTACCACAAACTGGATGGATTCCCTATACCAAACAGTCACGAGCTAATTGGGAATGTTGAATGGGGAGAATCCCTTGCTGTTGTTGCCTGCGAATTTCTAGGCCTCAACACCTTGTAGTAAAGGTTGGAATCTGCTTTACTCTTGGTAAAGCCCATACTAGATAGAAAGCTGTCAATTCTACCATACCAGGTCCTAGGTGCCTATTTCAAACCATACAGGGATTTCTTCAATCTGCACACATGAGACTCTGTATCATGTGTCTCAAAACCGAGTGGCTGTTCGACATACACTTCTCTTCTACTACACCATTCAAGAAAGCAGTCTTGACATCCATTTGGTGTATCTTCCATTTCATTACTGCAGCCAAAGCAAGTACTGACCTGATGGAAGTGTATCTAGCTACAAGAGAAAATGTTTCTTCATAATCTATTCCTTCCTTCTGTGAGAAGCCACGAGCCACATACCTTGCCTTATATTTCTCTATGCTACCGTCCACAGCATGCTTGATCTTGTAGATCCATTTGGAAGTTACAACTGACTTCCCTTGTGGTCTTAGGACAACATCCCAAACATCGTTCTTCATGATTGATTGATATTTTTCAATCATTGCATCCTTCCATTCTTTTCGCTCTGCCGTCTCTTCATAACTGGAAGGTTCTTCTTCGATAAAGTCACATAGTAATGCTACATATCCGAAGCAATATCTGGTTCTCTTTCTTTCTCTCTGATTTTCTTCTGGATCCCCATATTTTTCCGCACCTTGGATAATTTCTCGAACCCAAGCAGGTTTCCTCTTGTGAGGATTCTTCTCGTGAGGTGGATCTATAGGTATTTGTGGTTCTTTATATTCTCAATCTTCTTCTTGAATTTCTTCATTCATGGTTGTATCATGAATTCTAGGAACTTCAAATTCTTCAAGTTCTTCAGTAGGTCTCTTTATGGATTTGTTGTAAGCTGTGTCTTCATCAAATGTTACATCCCTGCTGATGTCAATCTTTTTGTATCCTGGGAAGTATATTCTGTAAGCCTTCGAGCTTTCAGAGTATCCCACAAATATACCCTTCTTTCCTGAAGGATCAAGTTTTGTTCTCTTCTCTTTTGGTATGTGTATGTACATTGGACAGCTGAATATTCTGAGATGGTTGATTTCTGGTCTCTTGCTGGAGAAGACTTCTTCAGGAGTCTTATTTTCGAGTACTCTGTGTGGAGTATGGTTTTGTACATACACTGCTGTTCTGGCTACTTCTGCCCATAGATGCATAGGAAGATCCTGATCATGAAGCATTGCTCTTGCAACCTCCATGATAGTTCTATTCTTCCTTTCTGCAATCCCATTCTGTTGTGGATTGTAAGGAGTGGACAACTCCCTTTTAATCCCTGATTCTTTGCATAGCTCTTTGAATTCATTTGATCTAAATTCTCTGCCATTATCTGATTGAAAGGTCTTGATCTTCTTTTCTGTGTGGTTCTCAATCAAGGCTTTGAATTCCTTGAACTTGCTGAACACTTCATCTTTATTCTTCATGAAGTAAATCCATGTCTTCCTAGAAAATTCATCAATAAAATAAACATAGTATACATACCCACTTAGTGAACTTGATGACATTGGACCACATACATCAGAGTGGATGATTTCCAAGATTCCTTTTGCTTTGCTCTTGCTACTTGGAAATGTCTTCTTTGTATTCTTTCCTTTCGCACATCCTTTGTATACCCCTTCATGTTTTGCTTGGATTTCTGGAAGACCTTCAATAGCTTTGCTTACAAGTGGTAGTGCTCTGTAATGCACATGTGCAAGCCTTCTATGCCATAGTTCATTTGGCTCTACTTTGTCATGGACCATAGCTTGTTCTGAATGGCCCTTTAGTTTGTATAAACCTCCTTCTTGTTCTCCAATCACTATTGCATCGTCAATAGTCTTTCCTCTTGGCCACATAATGACTTGACCATCTTTGAATGAAACTATCATTCCTTTTGCATCTAGTGCCGTTATGGATAGAATATTCTTCTTTAATCCTGGTACAAATATAACATCCTTCATTTTTATAGACTTTCCAGAGTCTAGCTTGTAGGAGGATTCACCACTACCTTTTATTGGATATTGGTAGTCATCTCCTAGCTTCACCTTATGGGGTGAGTTATGTTCAGATAGATTCTCAAAGGATTCCTTGAAGCTTGTCATGTGCTTGGAAGCCCCACTATCAATAAGCCAATCCTTGCTCCCATGTGTGACAGTTCCCATGAGAGAAGAAATCAGAACATATTCATCTTCACTTTCTTGCTTTGTTCTCTTCCTTGGAGGATAATCATCCTCAGCAGTGTGAGCATGATGTTTTCTTTTGGAGTTCTTCTTCTTCTTGGACCCATTCTTATTCATAGGACAATGTCTAGCAAAGTGCCCTATTTCATCACATGTATAACATCTGAGTTTAGATGAACCTTTCTGGTGAGAATGCTTACCTTGGTGATGATGATTTTCCCTTCTTCCTTTCTTTGAGTGTACTGTGAGAGCTTGATCTTCATTTCCCATCTTTTCTTCTTGAGCTGCTATCCCTGCTTCTTCTTGAGAAAATTCTTCTCATAGTCTGCTGAACTTGACCAACTTCTTCCTAGCACAAATTCCTTGGATGAAAGAATCCCATGACCTAGGAAGGCCATTCAATGTTGTCATCACAATCTCTACATTCTCCACTTCTTCATCTACAGCTTCTAGTTGTTCTTTGATCTGGGAGACCCTTATAAAGTAAGACTAGATGGTCTCCTCATTCTGGATCTTGACATTCTTCAACTGGTTCCTTAGAGTCATCTTCCGATTGATGTTCTTTCCTTCAAACAGTTTGGTTAGGGCATCAAACATAGCTTTAGGTGTCTGGAGAGAGGACACTTATGGGATAAGGTGATCCTTGATAGAATCAGCAATGATCCTCTTTTCCATAACCAACTTCTTCTTATGTAAGGCCTTGGCCTCATCTCCCTCTAGAAATAGAACCTCCTCTTGGATATAGGAGTCCAACTCATTTTCTACCAAGACCAGGGAGATCCTATACTTCCAGGCTCGGAAGTTATCAGATCCCTCAAGCTTTTCATCAAGCTTGGTATGATGAGACATCTTAACAGAGAACCTCAAATGGAAATACAAGAGATTCTAGATCTTACCAGAGTCAAGATGTCCGATCTGAAACTTGAGCTGAAATCCTGCAGAGCTGGTTCAGGAGCAAATTAGGGTTTTTATTTTACGGAGTTCTGTCCACCCAAATGCCTTGAAATTTGTCCCTAACTTCGATTTTGGGGAGGAGATCAATCCAGACCTGGGCTCACTGAAAAATTCCTCTTCCGTGAAAATCCCTAATTTCTGACAGTAGTGATAGGTCCAAAACTGAAAAACCTCATAATTGGATTCTTCTTCAACAGAAATATGCTCCCTAAGGAGGAGAATTATTCCACCTTAATTTTGCTGAAAATATATGGAGGAAGATCCACAAACTAGGAATCCCTAGTTCCCACAACTTCACAGTGTCTTCTTCTCAGGTTAGCTCTGATACCATGTTAGTTTTTCAACATTTAGCTAGCATATCATTAGGATCTTTAACTGAGAGAATAACAAGCACAACAATTAAACACAAGAGACAATGAACAAAGTGTTTTTCCTCGAGGAAACCATAAATGGAGAAAACCCCACAACTTCCTCAGAGATAGAATTAGCACCAAAGTGAAACCCAAAAAAAACTGTAAGACAATCTCCTGACAGCAGCAAGCCCTTTCCTCTAGCCCCATTGTCTTTCTCTTCCTCAACTATGTGCTACACTTGAGTGTGTATGAGTTGTGTGCTAAATAGAGAGTCCAGCTCTCTATTTATACTAATCTTGACATGACTAAAACCCTACTAGGGCCGACCTCTACTAGGAGAGTCTAATGACCCTAGTGCCCCAGAACTGCGGGGACTTTAACCCTTAGACAATCGGAGGGTTACCCACTATGACTTGACATGACTTGTTTACATTATTGATTCTCCCGATCGGAACATCGAGGCATGACAACATGACTCAATTACATTATAGATACATCCTAGAATAAACATCGGGTTACAATACATAAGATACATAGATGAATACATTCCGAAGTTACAAATACATCAACAATAACATCATCAAGTATCGAACAGTCATAGGTCTTCTGACTGAATTTGCCTCCCAATATGTTCACAATCTGGTAGTCTTGATGGACTCATAACTCATGGTTTTTCATCTAAACCATGTCTACACCATTAGAAATCCCGTGCTTCTCCACCTTTTTCGAAGGGTACGTTTGTTAGAAAGGTCATTTGAAACCATCACTTATAGGCATATCCCTAGGGAACATAATGTAGTTGCTGAATCATTAGCTAATTACATCCTAGATTGGCATATTTTCCACTCATGACGTTAAATCAAATATGGTTCATTGTAAATAAACAATTAAAGACACATAAAACTCATGTAAAATGCATTTACCACTTGAGACATATAAACACTAGGTAAAAGTCTGTATATATATATGAACAAGTTTACAAAAGATAGGTCACGAGACCTCATCTGAAGCATGTAGGATTTCAGGAAAAAATCACCATACAAAATCCTGAAGCTATCAACTTTCAGTAGATATCTCATGCACACAATGTCTAGTGATGCTCATGGTAGCACATCACTACCTGGGATACTCTACGTAGCAGCCTACTAAATCGACCTGATACTCCTGTTGTAGGTCTCTGATACCTCAGAGGGAGGTCATCAATGTAAGCATCAGGGATGTCTAAGGTCAACCTCTCTAGGTTTTCCTCTAACTACCCGGTGATATCATTGCCCTACAGTACAAAGTGGGCTCTAGCTCATCTATCCAATGGGGAAGCTCCCCTAGGTCATGCTGCTCCAATATCTGCATGAAAATATTCAGGTCTTGTTACTTATCATAAAAAATAGAAAACATAAAAACATTTTTATCCATTTCAGGGTTTCTTTCTTCTTATCAATCTCACCCCACTGTCCGCCAGGTGGGAGCGGTAGGTCAGGGTCTCCGCTAAATTCCATACCCGCATAAGCATAATCCTCCACCATGAGGGTCTAATCTTGGAGCCATCTAAAGAACGGGTCACCGAACTTCACCTTCCCCTTGTTCGCTCTAGTACGGGCCATAATCTAGACCCACCTCTACATATGGGGGTCCCATGCTCTTAGCTATGTGAAGACCACCTGAGGTCTCATCTGTGGTACCCGCTCAAAGAAGAAGCAGGCTAGAAAGGAGCCAAAGATGAATTGCTTTAGTTCTCCCTGTCGACACTTAGTCAACTGATATTTGAATATCGAAAGCAGGGATTCCACCCAGTTGAATACTGTAGGCGTCATAGCCTCTATGGCATATAACATGTAAGCCCTAGAATCCTCATGCACACCCTGACTCTCGGCCACTCTTTGCATAGTAAATAAGACAGTCCATAGGGGCCCATCCATCACTGCCTTTATGGGGATTTTCTTCCTCGATGTCCTCATACCTGGGATACAGTAATGGTTTATCAACTCTTGTGTGGTAATATCCCCTCCTCGGGAACTTGTCAATGAGATGGGGGCACCTCGTCTCAAGAGTCCAGTCAAGAAGTAGATGTCCTCTACCTCTACTGTCAGAATATGAGCCCCAACCTGAAACTGTTGCTGCTCTGGATTCCACATCCAGAGTAAGTGCTCTAGAAACCACTCATGTGATACCATGCTAGTGTTCTGGAAGAATTTAAGGAGCCCACAGTCTCATAATGCAGCTATACAACCCGCATTCCTTTCAGCAAAAGCGTCATCATTGTCATTTTGTCTTTCTTTCCATATCACCATGATTGATCAACAAAAGCCCGCAAAAAACAATCATAACGCATAGTAGAATCATCCTTAATCATTTAAATTCAAAGAAATGATTTATTTTTGCTTGTGTTATCATTTTTAAATATTCACGGCCAGCACCACCTGTGCGCCATTGAAGACAGGTGGTGGCACTGAGTGTGAGCCTTTTTTTAGGCGCGGTTCTAGTGAGGTACCGTGTATCCCACAAGGGATATGCGCGGTGCTGATTCCCATGGTTTTAGGGCTTGCCATACAAGCCCAAAACACCATAAAAAATCAAAATTAAGACTATGAAAAGGAAGAGTAGGGTTTTAACTATTACCTGGAACTGACGGCGCTCGAATCCGACGGTGGAAACTCTCGATATGAGCAGCCGAAGATCTGACTAGGAAAGTGCTCCAAATGCTCTCCATTATGGGTAAATAGTAAAATGATTTGATTTTTCACTATTTACATGACTTATATATACTTTTTTGGGTTTTATGTGCTATAGTTTTGATTTAAAGTTTCTTTTTACTCAAAATTTATCAGGTGTAATCCCTTAATGTTAGTCATGAGTGCATTTAACACTTGTTTTTGAGTCGTTGTAGGATAGAAAGAACCATAGCAGTAAAGTTTTGGGAGTTTGTTTATGAATTTTCCGTACTACCATAAAACAGAAAAAGTCGATGAGCGTTTGTTACGACACTTTGGTCACACTCTTGAAAACTAGTATCAAAGGTCCGAGTCCATTTCTGATTCTTTCTAGGATCATAAAAACTAACATTGTGTAAAGAAACCTCATGGACTCTTCTTTCAACTCTTTTCAGGCTCCTTAAACACGAAAAGATCATCGAGTCCATTTCTGATTCTTTCCAGGCTCGTAAAAATTAACATTGTGTAAAGAAACCTTATGGAGTCCTCTTTAAACTCTTTTTAGGCTCCCTAAATATGAAAATATTGTCGAGCGATATTGTCTTCTTCACGCTCATTAAAGCATTTGAAGAGTCGTCCTTCCGATGGTAGGTTATCTCTTTTTGAGTTCGGATGGACTATTTACGAAAAAGGAACACTCTAGACAATCATGACTGGAACAGTTCTCTAAGGTATGATTTTACACTTTTTCGGGCCTTAGGGGCTAAATCATACAAAAAACGACCTTTTGGAGTCTTCTTCCATAATCGTTCAGACTCTCTAAACGTGAACGATACCGAGTTTTCTTTCATTGGATTCGTTAAATTAAACATTGAGAGACCCGTTTTTGGGAATGAACTCCTCCTCTCTCAGGTTCGTAAAAAATATGATTTTGGACTTGTCTTCAGACAAGCTATACTAAGTGTTTGTTACCCTCTTTGAACTCATAAAACCAAAAAGAGGCACTCATCGATCATGATGGGAAAATGGGAAGCGAATCATTTTGCAAATAAATGACAGTAGTTTGTCATTACCTTTGAACATGGCACTCTTCTGCATATCATTTCAGTCAATTTGGTATTCAGCTGATCTCCATGATGATCCACTTTCATGAGTCATGTCACTCCTTTGAGTCTTTCAAAAGAATGCATTGTCCACTATCTCCTTGTGTATTTGTCTCATTCGTTCATGCTTATAAGTCTTTTGTCGTGCCGCCCGATGTTCAAAGGGAAGTTGAAGAATTTTTTCCTCTGTAGTCAGAACAGTCTCTGTGTCAGTACTTTTGAGCCAGTCCTATGGTTACTACATTCACATCATTCCAGAACTATGTTCTGAGTTTTGTGTCATCGATGTAGGACTCATCATGGCCCTCCTTCAACAAGACTTTTCCTGTCGACATCAGCTCATCATCCAGGAAATAGTCTTAGAAACAAAAAACTTAGTACCTTGAGATCTGTATGCCTTAATGACAGATTCTCTCGCTGTCGACATAGGTTCACATCATTGACCTTTGATCGATAGAATCGACTGGGTGTTCGACATCAAGACATCTATTCACACTTAGTAGATTGTACTAGGGTACCTTGGGATTCATTGACATCAATGGTGATCTCCCTCACACTTTTTAACAGTTCACATCATTAGCCGGTAATCTAGTGGTTTCTACCATGTTCGACTTCATATCATTGTAATCACATGGATAGAATCGTACTTTGCGGAAAATGAGATGAATACCCTGGGTATTTGTTTAAAGCGCTCATTTCTTTTACCCAGGTTGTGATGGATTTTTGTATATCTAGCATGGATCCACATTTGTATGGTCGTGGCTATGCTCAAATTTGCATCTGTATGACATAGATCTACGTTGTATGTCTGGTATCTATGTCCAAGTTTGAGTCCTCTATCACATGGATCTACATTGTATTCTAGTAGCCATGCTTGTTTATTCCTCCCATGGATCTGCCTTGTATTGGTCTGCAGCCATGAGTTGGTTACTTGTGTCTATGAGTGAAAAATATTGATATACTACAAATGCGTACTTGATGACATGCTCCGATCGAGTTGACATTTTCACCTCGAAGTGACAACTTGTTCTCTCAAAGCTCTCATTTATCGTATCCCTCTAAGACTCATGCATTGGGGGGCATCCTGTTATACCCAAATTCTGACACTACCATGTGATAAGACCTTTGACTTACATATTTTCCCTTAATCGCAACACTTGGAGTGGAAACCCATGTTGTTTGTCAATCTTACATAAAAATACTCAGCGCCGTGCTTTCCCTGTTAACAATGAGCGATACCTTGTTCGCACCACCTTCTTCTTGTTTTCCATAAGTGGTGCCACCACCTGTGGCCTTTGGTCCATAAGCGTTTCTCATCTAAACCGCTCTGTCATAAGAGGAGAAAAGTAGTACCCTGGGTAAAATGGAAAAAAGAGAAGTTTCTTGAGGCTTCTAGATCATGAGCCTCATGTCGTCCCTTATCCCTATCATTGTGGGTAAGTTGAGCTCGAGATCCCCCATCATAGGATCTTAAAGGCCACCTCATCCACAAATATCTCAACCATTACTATCCATTGAGCCTTATAAATACAAGCTCATGTCTATGGTTGAGGGGGAGAACCATAGAGGTATTGTTATGCTATTGGATTGACCACTTGGCCCAAGTCATTTGAGAGCATAAGAGAGAAAATTTGGAGCTTATGGGGATGAAGTGTTGGTTTCATGGAGATGCATGTCGACACTAAGGCTTAATTGGTTGTAAAATTCTCCATACATCTTAATGCAAAGCTGATTTCCGTCCCACATTACTGTTGTTTTGATTTCGCATGTAAATGTTGTTAGATTCCTTAGTCACTAACATGGATAATTAGATGATGTTCTGGTAGCTTTGATGTGTTTGCATGTTTGATCTGGTTGCAGGTACATAGGTTTACTATCGAAGCAACATTCCAGGTGTCTACAACATCCAGGGAGGTTCTTCATCCTTTGTCATTCACTCATTTGTTCTGGATCTAAACCATTCAGACCAAAGAAACAGCTTCTGTCTACAGAAGGTGAAATATTCATGTTATAAATACAAGCTCATGTCTATGGTTGAGGGGGAGAACCATAGAGGTATTGTTATCCTGTTGGATTGACCACTTGGCCCAAGCCATTTGATAGCATAAGAGAGAAAAGTTGGAGCTTATGGGGATGAATTGTTGGTTTCATGGAGATGCATGTCAACACTAAGGATTAATTGGTTGTAAAATTCTCCATACATCTTAATGCAAAGCTGATTTTTGTCCTGTTTGTGCCAGAAATTGTTTCTAAGGCCAGAGAAACAAGCCAACACACACTCAAGATAAAATTCAATAAAACAGATTAAGTTTAGGGTTTCTACAATGTTTTAGTGGTTGTAAACTTTTTGAGAAAGACAGGGAATGCATTCATGAGCAAAGTAATAACTAAAACATAAACAGAGGATGATAAAGATGCATAATATATCACACAAGATCCAACAGAAACACTATGCTGAGGTTCATTCATAAAAGACAAGCATCACCAGCAAATACACATAAACCAGTAATGAATATATCAATTAAGAAACTAAACAAGTTCAATAATGAATCCAACAAAGAAAATTGAAGGGGAAAAATGTCATATATCTCATAGTTTCATCACTAAATGCATATAAGAGTCTTGGTACTTAACTCCTGAACAAGTCTGAAGACCTCCTGTAGCTCCCAAAAATCCAAACACCTCTAATGAATTCTAAAACTCTCTAAATACTACTTTTACAAAAATAGTTAGGTATCAAAAACCCTAACTCTCTTCAACTACTCGATAGGATAAAGTAAAATTAAAATATTACAAAATGTAAAATTTACCAAAAATAGTAAATCACTTAACTAATGAGTTTCTGAAAAAGATAACAAATAACTAAAATGAAAAAGTGACTCATAGCTCTTTTGCTGCCTCATATAGAAGAGCAATGCCATCTAATGCTTGAGTTTTCCTCTTATCTTTCTTCTTCTCCTGCTCCAGGTTAGTTATCTGTTTGGTGAGCTTCTTGTTTTCCTGATGCAAGCTCTTTACTGTCTTTTCCAACTTTGTACAGTGCATGTCAGTAGTTCTTTTTCTCTTAAGAACCTCTTTGGATACTGTTGTCAGCTCCTGGAAATGATTGTTGACATCCTGTAATTCTTCTATAAGCCCTCTGTTAACCTTCATCAACCCATCATTGGCATCTTGCAAGTATTTCATCTGATGTTTATACTGCTGAATAACTTTCTGCAAGCTTTCTTTATCTATGTCAACTGACCTTCCTGTCATGCTCTGTTGTTCAAAACTAGGGATCTAAGGTATGTTTGCATCCTTTATTAACAAGTCTGTGAAATCAACAGGAATACTAGGGTCTTTCAAAATTCCTGCTTCCCTAAGTATAAGCTCATCTTCTTCTTCCCATTCTTGATTTTCAACAAGAGAAACTTTAGCTTTCTCTTCCTGCTACTGCTTTAAAAGTTTATTTTTTATTTCAAGAATTATTGCAGACAATTCATACTTGGGCTGCCTTAACTCTTTTACAGATTGTGACAATCCTTTTACCTTTGTGAGCTGAGAATAAGAAGGTTTAGCAACTGATTTTCCTTTGTTATTACTGTCCATTTTACCAATTTCTGTCTCTTCATTTGAGGTAGTATCAATCAAGACAGTCTCTTGTTTGGAATTCAATTTTGGATGAAGTAACCTCTTCATATTCCATCTTAGTTTATTTGTTGGCCTGGTTTTAGGCCTCCAATATGGGGTTACAGTCCTTTTCTTCTTCTTATTAGGTTTGGCTGCTTTGATCTCTGAAGTGAAGAATTCTCCACAGGTTTCATGCTTGCCTTCTGCTTTATCAATGGGCTGATCTTCTTCCAGTAAATATCCCTCATCATCTGAGAGAATGGTGAGTGGACTTCTCTGTTGGGTTTGAAAATCATCTTCAGGCATAGCCACCTTTTCTATAACAACAGCTCTAGCGTCCTTGGAAACTACTGTTGGTATCAACTGTTGCCTAGGTTGCAATCCTTCTTCTGAAAACAGTGAATATCTACCTGTAGTACCAACTGAAAACACCTTGGGTTTACTGTCAATCTCCACATGCTCTGCTACCTTCTCAACTTCAACATACTCCTTGTCTTCAAGTTTAGCTTTCTGACCTAATTTCTTCATCATTACCTTCCCTTTATCTGCTTGCCTCTTAGGCTGCTGATCTTCTTGTTTGACATGAAAACCTGACTAGAAAAGAAAGAAGTCCCAACTTTTACCTTCATGCTGCAATATAGTGCTAATAATCAGCTTAATTAGCCCATGATGAAAGATGGACTGAGAGGAATGGTCCATATGCCCTTTAACCCTGCTAGCCATTTTCTGCAGGCTTTTGAGTAGGAAAAATGGAAGGTTCATCCTGGACTGTCCCACCATATGTTGCAAAAATCTGAAGTGATACTTATACACATAAGCATACCTGCCCTCGCAAGTAATATAACTCTGCAAAATTCTAATTGGTTCAACCCATTCCTTTCTAAAATTTTGAATAATAATGCCTTTATTCCAGTCAAGAGTGATATTTGGTAATAGGTATCTCTGAGGATCAAAGGTAAAAGGAAATTTCTTAAACCATAATCCACCTTCATTCTTAACCCCTGTGGCTTCTGCAATCAGTTCTACTGTCAGCCTGAACTTAAGAGTATCAAAGGTCACCATGTCATCTTTTAAACAATGTGCAAACTTACAAGAAACTTCAGCATTAAACCCATCTATCTTCTTGAAAAAGTCCATCCAACCAGCTTGTTGAAATAATTCAACACATCCAGGGAGCTTTTCAATCCACCCTACATCAGCTGGTTCAGCTCTGTTAATTTTACCACTCTTACCACTCTTACCCATTTTTTGCAAAGGATGGAAACTGTATGATTTTAGGGTTTAGCAGGTGACTTCGTAGCTGCCCTTTTTTATGTAAATATTCTTAGATTTTACTGACAGCTTTTCTTAATCCTCTCTGATTGTTCTTTTTGTTTTCCTAATAAATATTAGGTTTATCATAAGCATAAGAGACTTAGGTCATTTGAAATCTTCCAAAATGTTCACTGCAACTGGTGACTGTCATGCAATTTAATCGTTCTATTGGCTGTCCATCTCCAGCATGTAGAATATACCTGTGTATTAGTACTCATAACCTGCCAGAATCATGTATAAACCATCTCTGCACAACTGTCTACCTTTAGACTAAACATAGCCTGTTTATAGGTTAGATGAGAAGGTATATAAAGGATAAACCATCTTAAACTTAATCCATTGTCAACTCTCAGAAATCTTAGTGTCAAAATGATAATAAGTTTTCATCAACTCTCAAGCCTTTAACTCATCGCAGCTTCTTTTTGCTTCCAATAAACAATAAGCTTCAACATCTAGCAAATTAGGTCTCCCTACAACTTTAGGTATTCGATTCCTTTTTGTATTGCTTGAAAACATGAAATCAATTTATGATATTGAACACACTGTCAAATGCTCACATCACTTCAGTTTAAACTTTGACAGAGTCATACTTTATCAAAAACTGCTTTCTTCAACTCTCACTCAGCCTGGCATCTCAGAGCATCCTAGAAAGCTATTTGTCTGGCCAAAATTTCATTTAAAAGTATAAATCAACATTTCCTTTGATCAATTTTGACAGAATAAGCCTCAACGAAAAATCCCCAAATTATCAATTTTATTGGCTTATCGTAGAATACCTTTAAATCGATCAACTGCAATTGTTTAAAATCATGACCTGAGTTGTCAAATTGGTCACCTTGGATGTAGAGGCGTCCTCCAATGTTCAATTTAACTGGTAGCAGAAAAATTAGGAAGCCCTAACTTCCCGTGAAGCCTTAAAAACCTCTCTCTGTTTTGGTGCGGCAAGATCTGGTTTTTTAGCGGTTATGGTTATTCCACTAAGTCCTTCGTCTTCAAATGTGCATGCAAGTAACCACTAATTTCACGTTAAACCAACTCTACGCTGCTTCCTGGCATGATGGGATGCGTTCAGTTAATGATGGCTAACGATTTCTCCCATGAACTGAAACCACTTGTTCTCATGTTGATTCCTGAGATAACACGTAGAAAACTCTCTAGAACACGTTATTAATCATTCATTAATTCGAAAACATACCAAATTTTGCTAAAAAATCGAAAGAA
Source organism: Pseudotsuga menziesii (assembly GCA_001517045.1). NCBI lineage: Eukaryota > Viridiplantae > Streptophyta > Pinopsida > Pinales > Pinaceae > Pseudotsuga > Pseudotsuga menziesii. The sequence continues at coordinate 833,179 of LPNX010807195.1, forward strand.
TTGAGGGCCGCGATATTCTTGTAGCGCGCCTTCATTATTTTTTGGCTCCAGCGCTACAAGAATAATTTTAACGCTGTTTTGGTGCTTTTTTACAGCTTTTTGTCATTTTGCATGCAGTTTAAAAGCTGTTTGAACTATGAGCTATACTCAAGATGCTATTTGTGACCACATCATTCAATAATATGACATTTTAAAACCCTTTAAGACCTAAGGGAGGAAAAAAAACAAAATAACTCTAAAGGCAAAAAAAACTTAAAAATTAAAATAAATACCCAAAAGCTCCTATAGTAATTGAAAAGATAAAGTCAAAGAAATAAGAAAACTTGATCAAAAAGGTAATCGAACATGAAAATCTAAGAAACAAATCCCTGACATAACATCTGGCTCTAGCTGCGGGATGAAGTCCTCCATGTGAGGCTTCAAGAACGTGTAGACCAGTGCCTTCTGTCTTCTATCTACCTATTTGCAAAACTTCCATTGGGCTATGGAGTCTTTATTATACTTCACTCACACTGGTATGTACAATGACAAGTGAAAATGCTCTTATAAACTATAGAAATGCTTGAGGAATCACCCATTAATAGGGATGGACAACTCCTCACCTTCCAAGGACTGCAAGATAAAAGTATTGTTCTCTAAAACTTTTGATACCAGAAAAGGGCCAAACCAAATATTGTCAAACTTACCATGCTTACCCTTTTGTTCTTTTCTTGCATCCCACCTTAGAACCATCTCACCCACTGAGAAATTATTTTCTTTAATGTTCCTGTCAAACCTGTTTTTAATCTTGTCTCTGTATAGTTGTGCTTTTTCATCCACCTTCTTTCTACTTTGCTGTAACTCTATCATTTCAAAGATTCTCCTCTGCATATCATTTGGCTCCTCTTGAGAATTCTTAAGAAACTTCATCACTGGGATCTCCAATTGAATAGGGAAAACTGCTTCTGTACCATAAACTAACTGATAGGGAGAAGTTCCAATGGCTTGTTTCACTGTGATCCTATCAGCCCACAATGCATATTTCAGCATTGAATCCCATGATCTTTTGTTATGCTTGAGCAGTTTCTTGATGCTCTGAATGATGTTCTTGTTAGAGGATTCAGCCTGACCATTTCCCTGCGGGTAATAGGGGGTTGAATGCTTCAATATGATGCCATTTCTTTCATAGAAGGTCACCATTGCTCTGGATTTAAAAGCCTTTGCATTGTCTGTTATTAATCTATGTGGACAGACAAATTGGCTCAAGATATTTTCTTCAATGAAATCCATGATTACCTTATCTGTAGCATTCCTTGTAGGAATGGCTTCCACCCATTTTGTGAAAAAATCTGTTGCAGTGAGAATCCAGTGATGCTGTCCTAAAGATGCTGGATTTATTTCTCCAATAAAGTCCAAACCCCATTGTTGAAAAGGGGCATTGACTATAATAGGTTTCAAAGGAAAAGACAATAATTTCTACTTACCAGCAAATTTCTGACAAGGAATGCAGGCTCTTACTTGCTGGTAAACATCTGTGAACAAGGATGGCCAATAATATCCAGCTCGTAAAATTTTGTAAGCTGTTGCTTTCCAATACTTATGCCCTCCGCAGGCACCTTCATGGGATTCTGAGATCACTTCTCCTATTTTAGATTGGTCCAAACATCTGAGAAAGATACCCCCTGGATCCTTCCAGAACAATTGATCTTCTACCAAACAATACTTAGTAGCTTTGAGTTTCAAAGATCTAGTAGCCTTCCTATCCAAATGCTCAGGACATTGCAGAAATAATAGAAAATGAACAATGTCTGCATACCAGGCTGATGATGAATAAAATTCCATGATCTTTTCTTTTTCCATAAGTACTTGAGCTTCTTCAGGCATTGATTCTTCAGCCATGACATGCAATCCTAGAGCCTGACAATTTGATTCAGCCAGCAGCTTGGCTAAACCTTGTCCCTTGACAAGTTTGGTGGGTCTGATTTCCACATCATACTCCATAATCTTTGCAATCCACCTACCTCTTTTACCCTCACTATCAGGTTGTGTTAAGACATCTTTTACTGCAGCATTTGGAACAAATGAAATAACTTTTGAGTACAGGACATAAATTCTAAAAAATTTTAAAGCCTTCACCAGAGCATAAGCCTGCTTTTCCAATATACTGTACTTCAGCTCATAATCCCTAAGAGTTTTACTGAAAAAGGCAATAGGCTGTTCCAATCCTTCTTTATTTTTCTGAAGTAAGACTGCTACAATTGTGTCTTCTGATGCAAATGAAAAAGTAAGGAATTCTTTGGTAAAATTAGGACTTATCAATACAGGTGCTTCAGTAAGAGCTACCTTGATTTTCTCAAATGCAGTCTTTGCCTCAACAGTCCACCTGACTTCCTGGTCCTTCTTTAGCATGGATGTGATCTGTTTAATAGTCTCAGCAAAATTGGGAATGAACCACCGCAGAAAATTAATTTTGCCAATGAATGATTGAACATCCTTTTTGCTCCTAAGTAAACTAATATTCAGTATAGCTTTCACTCTTTCAGGATCTATTCTGATGCCATCAGCAGACACAAGGTGACCAAGTAGTTTACCTTCTTGCACAGCAAAATGTGACTTTTTGGGATTTAGGGACAGTCCAAATTTTCTGCATTTTTGGAAGGTCTACCTTAAATGCTTCAGATGCTCATCATCTGACTGTGAAAAAACAGTAATATCATCCAAATAAATGACCACAAACTTATCTTTTTCTCCAACAAAGGAAATGTCCATTTCTCTCTGAAATGTTGCTCCAGCATTCATCAGGCCAAAAGGCATCTTGTCATACATGAATGTCCCCTAGGGGGTTGTAAAGGCCGTCTTTTCCTTGTCATCAGGGTGCATAGAAATCTGATTGTACCTTGAGAAACCATCTACCATAGAGATCCTTTGAGCTCCAACTACTTGCTGCAATACCTGTTCAATCTTAGGAAGAGGATAGTTGTCTTTTAATGATGATCTATTCAGATTTTTGAAGTCAACACATAATCTGATTTCCCCATTCTTTTTTATGACAGAAACCAGATTAGCAACCCAGGAAGAATACCTGAGAGGCACTATTATCTTTGCACCCAGTAGCTTCTTTACTTCCTTTTCAATCACAGGAAATAAAGCTGGATTGATCCTTCTTAGTTTCTGTTGGAAGGGTTTAACAATAGGCATCAAAGGAACCTTATGCTGAATGATTGCTGTATCATAGGTTCGTAGTTCTTCATAAGACCAGGAAAACAAATCTACATGCTCTTTCAACAGTTTGATATATCTATTTCTTTGTTCAACTGTCAATGATTTAGAAATTTTGACCATTATAGGGTCTTCAGCTGTACCAATATTGCAGTCTATCACATTCTCTTCTGAAGACTGAACAACAGGCTTTGTAGGTGTATTATCCTTTGTAAATATTCTTTCTAGAGGTACCAAAACTTTGGGGATGAAGTTACTCTTCAATTCAATAATCTTATGACCTGCTATCTCTTCTGCAGCAATTTCATCCAGCTATTCTTCTTCATCATCCTCATCCTGATCAATTAAGGAATTTGAAAACTCATCTGTAAGTTCAATAAACCTTTTAATCTCAGTATCATCTTCAAATACTCTCCACTGTTTTACATTATCAGGTATAGAAGGTCTGTACCTTATTTCAATTGGATACCTCAATTGAGTAGTCTTAGGAATCCTAAAGTGTGTGGCAGCTAAAGCCAATGAATCTGCAATCTGGTTGTAATCCCTGGGAATATAGGTAATATTAAAAGCTACAAAATAGTTTTCAAGCATGTCCCATACCTCATTCCGGTAAAGCTTCAACAAACCCTACTTCACTTTATAGTTGTTCTTCACTTGCTGAACAACTAGTTTGGAGTCGCTAAATGCAACAATCTGCCGAATGCCTAATTCCTTAGCAGCCTTTAATCCCAGTAGCAAAGCCTCATACTCAGCAGTATTATTTGTAGTAACAAATTCCAGCTTGTACATGAGCCTCACTATTTCACCTCCAGGAGATTTGAGAAGAAATCCAGCTCTAGCACCCTCTTTGCATGAGGATCCATCAAAATACAATTTCCACAGTGCATTTTCTTCCTTTTTACTGTGTTTTACTGGCTGTTCTTTTTCCACTTGTAACAGACCAGCAAAATTATCCTCACCACTAAAATGCAACATACATGTACCAAGATATTTATCAACAGAGTACAGTGGGTGATTAGTGGGATTCTTGTCATCTGTCACTATGTAAGCAAATTGCAGCTCTCTATATAGTCTTCTAGTTTCTCCACCAAACACTAGAATGGTGGCATAAGAGAGGTCCATCTGTAAGGTTCCCCCGACCTTCTTATCCCATGGCCTAGAAAGAAGTAATCCAAACTTTGGTGTAATGTCAGCTACTACAACATCCATTATCACACTTTTCATAGGCAACTGATCTAGGCTGACAACCATATCTTTAATTACTCCTAAACACTTCACAGCTCAGGAATCAAAGGCATATAGATCATGGTAAGGTTTGGTGACACTGAGACCCAGGGCTTCCATCATAGCTTTTGGCATCAAATTGTGGGAGGCTCCTGAATCTAAAAGGCAATTGTGGATCATTTGATCATGTACAGTCAAGGTGACATAAAAAGGGGGTGAAGCACCAGCTTCATTTTCAGTTTTTTCAGCTAGGGCTGATCCAATGAAGATTCTAGGGTTTTCTTCCTGCAAATTAACTGTATCTGAAACAGGTGATGTCTGGGTGCATTCATCACTTTCAGGACTGTTTCTTTATATGAAGGATTCTTTATTAACTCAGTCAAAGGTACAGGGATCTTTAACTTCCCTAGTTCATTCTCCAAACTAAAATTCTGGACAGATTTGTTTACCTCTTCAATTTTAGCATTCTTCTTTGATTTTTCTACAGATTGCTTCTTCTCTATGACAGGATTAGGTACTTGTTTAGCAGGAACATTTGCAGCAGGAACAACAGCTTTCTTCTTTGGGGCCTGCACCACTTTCTTTGGGCCTGATCTGAGATTTATAGTCTTCTTGGGTCCATTTTGATGAACAGCAGCAGTTACATCAGTCTTTTCCAAATCCAAGTTATCCTCAGCTTCAAACATGTCAGCATCATAATATTCTGCATTCAGAAAATCTTCTTCAGTAACAAAACCTGTAGACAATCCATCTCCAAAATGGTTCATATCCTGATCAGTCTCAGTCTCTTCAAAGAGCAGTTGTTCATCAACTTCTTCTTCATCAGCTACATTATTTTGAAGAGGTGGGGGAACTCTTTGATCCTCATTCTCCCTCCTTTCTCGATGGATATCATTGTTCCTATGCTCTCTTGGTATAAATCTGGGAGCAAATTTCCTTCTGAACTAATTCTGGTTATTTGGATTCCTTTTAGCTTCTGGAGCAGGTTTTCCAGAATTATTTTCAAGCTCTAGTTTATTCAGTTTGGCAGTGAGAATCTTCACTAGCGTAGCCATCTCATCTATCTTGGCTTCAGCAGACTGAGGAGCAACACTTCCTAAAACAGCTTCCTTCTTTCCTTTTCTTTCATAAAGCTGCTGGGCTGTTTCTTTCTTAAGTCTGTTTGAAGCCAGCAAATTGGACTCTAAATCCAATGTTGCATCTTGCATGTTTAGCAAGGTGATAGGTCTTCTTTCTCTCAATAATAGAGAAAATTCATGGTCAAAGGCATTGGCATAGGTGAGTTTAGCTGATGTTTCAGTAGGCTTAATTTCTGCTGGAATCCTACTATACATTTTGTTAAACCTTTTGGAAAAATCTGCAACAGTCTCCTCTTTTTTCCTTCTAAGAGCTCCAAACTCAGTTATATAATAGGTGTGGTCCTTTGTGTCTCCCCATTGCCTCATGAAAAGATCACGGAGCTCTTCAATTATAGTGATTGAGTTGGCAGGAAACTCTCTGAACCACTTCCTTACATCCCCATCAAGGCTCTGAACAAATACCCTCATCCATACATCTTTGATCTCAATGTTTTGATTGTCAGCATAACTTAGGAAAGCCTCCCAATGTTCCTTAGCAGTGGTTTCCCCCTGTCCATTGAACCTAGGGATATACTTTTGGTAATCACCTCCAGGAAATGCATGTAAAGGCTGAGGTAAGACTAATGGTGCATACCTGGCTGCAACCATCCGGTCCATCATATCCATGGGAGGGTTTTGGGCTGCCATCTTTGGACTGACTGTCTTTGAAGATGAATAAGCTTGACTGGAACTTGTTTGAAAAGGGCTCTTTCCTACTTTCAGCTGAAAGAGAGGTATTTTACCAGGAGAAGCAGTCTTGGCTTTCAAAAAGGTTTGAGGATTAGTAAAAAATTGAAAAGTGCTCTCAGGGATGGTAGGTTTTATCCAAGGTGAAGTTTCAGCTGAATGTAATAAAACACCCAACTGGTCAGGGTCACAGGAGGCTGGTAAAGATTGAGACCTTCTGATTTTTCTTGTTTTTTTCAATATTTGTTCAGGGTCCGAAACCCCTGAATGTAACAGTGAAGTAGGTTTGCTCTTGGTTCCCACTCCTCTAGAAGCCACTGTGACAATTTTGGTGAAAAATTAGCCTTCAAAAAGTGTTGGTTTAAGTCCACCTCTTAAACTAGTAAAATAGATGAGTATCCCAGGGAAGATATGCTTCAGCTTCGTCCTCGGCAACGGCGCCAAAGATGTTTGTGCCAGAAATTGTTTCTAAGGCCAGAGAAACAAGCCAACACACACTCAAGATAAAATTCAATAAAACAGATTAAGTTTAGGGTTTCTGCAATGTTTTAGTGGTTGTAAACTTTTGGAGAAAGATAGGGAATGCATTCATGAGTAAAGTAATAACTAAATCATAAACAGAGGATGATAAAGATGCATAATATATCACACAAGATCCAACAGAAATACTATGCTGAGGTTCATTCATAAAAGACAAGCATCACCAGCAAATACACATAAACCAGTAATGAATATATCAATTAAGAAACTAAACAAGTTCAATAATGAAGCCAACACAGAAAACTGAAGGGGAAAAATGTCATATATCTCATAGTTTCATCACCAAATGCATATAAGAGTCTTGGTACTTAACTCTTGAACAAGTCTGAAGACAAAAGCAGTCTGAAGACCTCCTGTAGCTCCCAAAAATCCGAACACCTCTAATGACTTCTAAAACTCTCTAAATACTACTTTTACAAAAACAGTTAGGTATCAAAAACCATAACTCTCTTCAACTACTCGATAGGATAAAGTAAAATTAAAATATTACAAAATGTGAAATTTACAAAAAATAGTAAATCACTTAACTAATGAGTTTCTGAAAAAGATAACAAATAACTGAAATGAACAAGTGACTCATAGCTCTTTTGCTGCCTCAGCTAGAAGAGCAATGCCATCTAATGCTTGAGTTTTCCTCTTAGCTTTCTTCTTCTCCTGCTCCAGGTTAGTTATTTGTTTGGTGAGCTTCTTGTTTTACTGCTGCAAGCTCTTTACTGTCTTTTCCAACTTTGTACAGTGCATGTCAGTAGTTCTTTTTCTCTTGAGAACCTCTTTGGATACTGCTGTCAGCTCCTGGAAATGATTGTTGACATCCTGTAATTCTTCTATAAGCCCTCTGTTAACCTTCATCAACCCATCATTGACATCTTGCAAGTATTTCATCTGATGTTTATACTGCTGAATAACTTTCTGCAAGCTTTCTTTATCTATGTCAACTGACCTTCCTGTCATGCTCTCTTGTTCAAAACTAGGGATCTCAGGTATGTTTGCATCCTTTATTAACAAGTCTGTGAAATCAGCAGGAATACTAGGGTCTTTCAAAATTATTTCTTCCCTAAGTATAAGCTCATCTTCTTCTTCCCATTCTTGATTTTCAACAAGAGAAACTTTAGCTTTCTCTTCCTACTGCTGCTTTAAAAGTTTATTTTTTATTTCAAGAATTATTGCAGACAATTCAGAATTGGGCTGCCTTAACTCTTTTATAGACTGTGACAATCCTTTTACCTTTGCAGGCTGAGAAGAAGAAGGTTTAGCAACTGATTTTCCTTTGTTTTTACTGTCCATTTTACCAATTTCTGTCTCTTCATTTGAGGTAGTATCAATCAAGACAGTCTCTTGTTTGGAATTCAATTTTGGATGAAGTAACCTATTCATATTCCAACTTAGTTTATTTGTTGGCCTGGTTTCAGGCCTCCAATATGGGGTTACAGTCCTTTTCTTCTTCTTATTAGGTTTGGCTGCTTTGATCTCTGAAGTGGAGAATTCTCCACAGGTTTCATGCTTGCCTTCTGCTTTATCAATGGGCTGATCTTCTTCCAGTAAATATCCCTCATCATCTGAGAGAATGGTGAGTGGACTTCTCTGTTGGGTTTGAAAATCATCTTCAGGCATAGCCACCGTTTCTATAACAGCAGCTCTAGCATCCTTGGAAACTGCTGCTGATATCAACTGTTGCCTAGGCTGCAATCCTTCTTCTGAAAACAGTGAATATCTACTTGCAGTACCAACTGAAAACACCTTGGGTTTACTGTCAATATCCACATGCTCTGCTACCTTCTCAACTTCAACATACTCCTTGTCTTCAAGTTTAGATTTCTGACCTAATTTCTTCATCATTACCTTCCCTTTATCTGCTTGCCTCTTAGGCTGCTGATCTTCTTGTTTGACATGAAAACCTGACCAGAAAAGAAAGAAGTCCCAGCTTTTACCTTCATGCTGCAATACAGTGCTAATAATCAGCTTAATTAGCCCATGATGAAAGATGGACTGAGAGGAATGGTTCATATGCCCTTTAACCCTGCTAGCCATTTTCTGCAGGATTTTGAGTAGGAAAAATGGAAGGTTCATCTTGGACTGTCCCACCATATGTTGCAAAAATATGAAGTGATACTTATACACATAAGCATACCTGCCCTCGCAAGTAATATAACTCTGCAAAATTCTAATTGGTTCAACCCATTCCTTTCTGAAATTTTGAATAAGAATGCCTTTATTCCAGTCAGGAGTGATATTTGGTAAAAGGTATCTCTGAGGATCAAAGGTAAAAGGAAATTTCTTAAACCATAATTCACCTTCATTCTTAACCCCTGTGGCTTCTGCAATCAGTTCTACTGTCAGCCTGAACTTAAGAGTATCAAAGGCCACCATGTCATCTTTTAAACACTGTGCAAACTTACAAGAAACTTCAGCATTAAACCCATCTATCTTCTTGAAAAAGTCCATCCAACCAGCTTGTTGAAATAATTCAACACATCCAGGGAGCTTTTCAATCCACCCTACATCAGTTGGTTCAGCTCTGTTAATTTTACCACTCTTACCACTCTTACCCATTTTTTGCAAAGGATGGAAACTGTATGATTTTAGGGTTCAGCAGGTGACTTCGTAGCTGCCCTTTTTTATGCAAATCTTCTTAGATTTTTTTGACAGCTTTTCTTAATCCTCTCTGACTATTCTTTTTGTTTTCCTAATAAAGATTAGGTTTATCATAAGCATAAGAGACTTAGGTCATTTGAAATCTTCCAAACTCTTCACTGCAACTGGTGACTGTCATGCAATTTAATTGTTCTATTGGCTGTCCATCTCCAACATGTAGAATATACCTGTGTATTAGTACTCATAACCTGCCAGAATCATGTATAAACCATCTCTGCACAAAAAGAGTATTACATGAAGAATCACAACTGTCAACCTTTAGACTAAACGCAGCCTGTTTATAGGTTAGATGAGAAGGTATATAAAGGATAAACCATCTTAAACTTAATCCATTGTCAGCTCTCAGAAATATTAGTGTCAAAATGATAATAAGTTTTCATCAACTCTCAAGCCTTTAACTCATCGCAGCTTCTTTTTGCTTCCAATAAACAATAAGCTTCAACATCTAGCAAATTAGGTCTCCCTACAACTTTAGGTATTTGGTTCCTTTTTGTATTGCTTGAAAATAGGAAATCAATTTATGATATTGAACACACTGTCAAATTCTCACATCACTTCAGTTTAAACTTTGACAGAGTCATACTTTATCAAAAACTGCTTTCTTCAACTCTCACTCAGCCTGGCATCTCAGAGCATCCTAGATAGCTATTTGTCTGGCCGAAATTTCATTTAAAATTATAAATCAACATTTCCTTTGATCAATTTTGACAGAATAAGCCTCAACGAAAAAGCCCCAAATTATTAGTTTTATTGGCTTATCGTATAATACCTTTAAATTGATCAACTGCAGCTATTTAAAATCATGACCTGAGTTGTCAAATTGGTCACCTTGGATGTAGAGGCATCCTCCAACTTTCAATTTAACTGGTAGCAGCAAAATTAGGAAGCCCTAACTTCTCATGAAGCCTTAAAAACCTCTCTTTGTTCTGCTGCGGCAAGATCCGGTTTTTTAGCGGTTATGGTTATTCCACTAAGTCCTTTGTCTTCAAATGTGCATGCAAGTAACCACTCATTTCACATTAAACCAACTCTGCGCTGCTTCCTGGCATGATGGGATGCGTTCAGTTAATGATGGCTAACGATTTCTCCCATGAACTGAAACCACTTGTTCTCATGCTGATTCCTGAGATAACACGTAGCAAACTCTCTAGAACACGTGATTAATCATTCATTAATTCGAAAACATACCAAAATTTGCTAAAAAATCGGAAGAATTGAGGGCCGTGATATTCTTGTAGCGCGCCTTCATTATTTTTTGGCTCCAGTGCTACAAGAAAAATTTTAACGCTGTTTTGGTGCTTTTTTACAGCTTTTTGTCATTTTGCATGCAGTTTAAAAGCTGTTTGAACTATGAGATATACTCAAGATGCTATTTGTGACCACATCATTCAATAATATGACATTTTAAAACCCTTTAAGACCTAAGGGAGGAAAAAAAACAAAATAACTCTAAAGGCAAAAAAAACTTAAAAATTAAAATAAATACCCAAAAGCTCCTATAGTAATTGAAAAGATAAAGTCAAAGAAATAAGAAAAATTGATCAAAAAGGTAATCGAACATGAAAAGGTAAGAAACAAATTCTTGACATAACACGTCGCACATTACTGTTGTTTTGATTTCGCATGTAAATGTTGTTAGATTCCCTAGTCACTAAAATGGATAAGTAGATGATGTTCTGGTAGCTTTGATGTGTTTGCATTTTTGATCTAGTTGTAGGTACACTGTTTTACTATCGAAGCAACATTCCAGGTGTCTACAACATCCAGGGAGGGTCTTCATCCTTTGTCGTTCACTCATTTGTTCTGGATCTGAACCATTTAGACCAGAGGAACAGCTTTTGTCTGCAGAAGGTGAAATATTCCTGCTTACAGATAGTCAAATGAAAACTTGATTCATCAGATAAGATTTAAACTAAACTGCCAGAAAATATGCAAAATGTCTCCGAGATCACAGACAAAATGGCTTTTGATATGCTGGATCAAACCTTGGAAGGCTTCCGATGGCAGATCGAAAAGCTAGTTGACTACGCATCCACTGTATCGAAAGTCTAGTTGACTATGCATCCGCTGTATCGGAAGGCTAGTTGACTGTGCATCCGATATGGGCATACAAAAAGACTTATTTTTCAAAGAAAACAACCATCCCTGGGTAAACCTTTGTTAGAAATAAAACATTCTTAAGCCGTCTAGATACTAAAACAAATAGGGGGGACCCTAAAAACAATTTTTTTTGGGGAAATAGTTGCAGCTGCAAAAATCAGCTATATGTAAGATTCTGTGTGTATAAAATATAGTACATTACTCATACAAATAATCATATTGCTCCCCAGGGGTAGGCTAGTTAGAGTTGCTTGATTCAGTGTGGCTGTTATTTTTTTTCTGTGATTAAGGAACAAAGGAGATAAGATGGGATGGAAGAACCTATGCATCACATTGTGAAACCTTGCTTCCTAATCATATGCATTTAATTTAGGCATTTGCATATTATTTATAAAATAATAAAAGACTCACATAAATGGTGGACCGGGCCGCAACCGGTAAAACATATTTAAACCATTACTTAACTCTACAGTATCTAGACCGCAAACTGAACGGATTCCCCATACCAAACAATAAAAGATCTAATTAGGAGCGGTTATTGGGGAGAATCCCTATTGTTGACACCTGGGATTTTTCCAGGCATCAACAGTTTTGGCATACAAGGAGGGCCGCCAATGCATGGCTGGCCGAGGAAATTCATTTTCTCATGAACATTCTACCAGTGACAGTTTTGAAACTAATTTTCCCAAGAGACCTGGTCCTGAAGGAAAATTTAATCCTGAGTTAGAATACCTTTATCTTGTCTCTAATGAAGTATTTAATCATTTAAGAAGAATCACAAGGTCGTATGCAAAAAAACTTGGAGAATTGTCGAATATCCTTGATCTACCTAGAAGAGAAACTTGTAGAAAAGAGTGCCCTTACATGGAATATTTAGTGTTAGTAGGAGATTTCGAAGAGTTGGTAGATTTAACCTTGCAAGAAATTGTTCAACCTCTCAATCAGTTGGGACCAGAATCCCCGACTTGTTCACCCTTTCGAACCCCTGTTCAGTCTCCACCTTAGTCCCCACCCCGAATCATGGCTGGAAATGTACCTCCAAATTCCAATGCTAATCAGCCTCCTCCTGTACCATCTTGGAGAGATAGAACACCACTAAACTTAGCTCCTCTAGCACATGCTTTTCCACAAAAATATGAAAAGTATTTGCCTAGATTTGACCCGAGGAAAGGCATGTCTGTGGACGACCATCTATAGAGTATTTTCTTGGCTTTGGAAGCATTAGATGTCGAACATGAGGATGTGGTGTGTAGGATATTTCCTCATACTCTCAAATTTAAAGTAGCATCATGGTATTTTGGCTTACATGCCAATTCAATCACAAATTGTGCCACTTTGAAAGAATGTCTAAAAGTAAGTTTTGTAGCCAAAGAACTACTGCCGCTTTGATGAAAGAGCTGTTGGCTCTAAAAAAGGAAAAGAAATAAAAAGTGTAGGAATTTACCCATAGGTTTTCCACTCACTTAAAGAATTTTAGCATGGCCATAAAACCCACTGAAGAGACTTTAATAGAATATTACACATCGGCTCTTGGCCCTGACATGGCCATGTTTGCTAAAAGATTAGTTAAAGCCTCTTTGGTTGAAACATATGAAGAGGATGAGAAGATAGAATTTGAGCTAGAAAGCGTAAATAAGTATCTGGGGGAGCCAGAAACAAATACTTTTAGTAATAAGAAACCCCTGTTATTAACCAGACCCAAGGATGAATGATCAAATGAATTGGAAGGAGTAGTCAAGATGGTCCAGAAGTTGTCCAATAAGCTTGTTGACATGGAAAAAGAGAAAGAGGCCAAGAATAAATTTAAGCCTTATTATAGGAGAAAAGACAAAAGTGGTTCCTCCCAACCACCTACACACATTCCTTCTATTATGAATCTCACTGAAGTCAGGATGGAAAATTTCTATACGTTTCATCAACAACCTCACTCTGAAAATAATTTCCCACAGTGGATTAATTCCATGATGTTGGTCACGAATCAATTACTTGACTCTAAATTAACAAAACCTGAGGTTGAAGATGAAAAGATTCACGAATCAGGAGAAGCACCAGAGGATTCTACCATGGAATTGTGGGATTGTGCACATATGCTGGGTTTAGAAGAAGAAGAACTTAATGAAGAGATACAATTGTCAGATGTTAATGTCACAACCAAAATCAAGGGTCCAATAATTGAAGGTGACAAATTGTTGCCCAAAATCAAAAGAACTCAAGAAAACTTGAAGAAAGTCAGAAATAACACTCAAACCCCAATTATACCTGATTTGGTCATAACAAGGCAGAATTCTCCAGCTGTCAGTAAGCCCATGAAGGATACTGAAATAAAACTAGAAGGTGTGAAGAAAAAATCAACAGACTGTGAAATGGGTTATAATATAATAGAAGACATCAAGAAGAACAAGGACAATATTTCTTTGTTTGAAACGTGTAGTTTACCCCAACAAAAAAAGAAACTTTTGGAAGCATTAAACCCACCAACTAGTAAACCCCAATAAAACATTCAGTCAAAAGAAGAAATCAATGAAGCCAGTATTGGGGGTAAGTCCAAATCCAAAACTTTACCATTCTTGCTTACATTTGAAATTTTCAATCATAATGTGCACAACTGTTTCGTTGATTCAGGAGCATCTCCAAATGTTATATCTTTGTTGGTGTGTAAGAGGATAAATGGCCAACCCAATCCATAATGGCAAGATAATATAGTTGGACAGAACAAGTGTGAAGGTGGTAGGAGAAATGGCAAATGCGCTGATATGCTTATCTACTGATGAGAGGGTGTGCCAATTCATAGACATCATGGTGGCTGATATACCTGAAGCTCATGGATTAATTTTGAGCCAAGACTGATCTACAAAACTAGATGGTTATTTTGCAATTGACTAGTCTCATTTGTGGTTTCCCTATCAAGGTAGTTATAATTAGATAAAGTAATGAGGGAATCACATATGAAACACAATGTGACACAGCTGGGATGAAAAATTGAGCCGATAAAATTTTCACCCCCAATTCTAGGAAACTATTTCATTGAATTAGAATCGGGAAATTACCAAGCCAATAATGGATCAGATACGCAGCCCGATCTCCTTCCATTTTCGTGGGCTGATAAAATTGACTGTAACATAGTTAGTTTAGTTTTAGATGTAGAAAATAGAAATAGTTCAGTAGAATTATCTGATAAGTTTTGGGTATTGTAATTTGACGGTTCAAAAGCGCAGGAAGGATCAGGAGCTGGATGTGTCTTGATGGATCCAGAAAAAAATAAACATTTTCTTTCATGTATATTAGAATTTGAATGCACAAATAATACAGTCGAATATGAGGCATTAATACAATGACTAAAAAAGGAAATTGAATTCAAGGTTAAGAATTTAAAAGTATATGGAGATTCTGAAATTATTGTCAAACAAGTTCGAAATAGAATCCATTGTTTATCCCTGCATCTAAAAGGTTACCAAAATGAGGTATGGGATTTGCTAATAAATTTTGATGCATTTAATATAGTTTCGATTCCTAGGATGAAAAATGCAGTGGCTGATTTATTAGCTTCGTCAGTCACCAGGCTTGTTTTAACTAATAATCGATGTTCTATTGAATTACTTTTCAGGCCTTATATACTAGATAATATCATGAATCTAAGAGTGTTCGATGATGACCCACAGATCTTGGAATTTCTAACAAATGATGATAATTTCAAGGGAGTAGTAATTGATGAAGAAGAACATCAAGCGAACCTTCAAAGTGGAAAATTTATACCCAAAGGAGTTAGAACATTGGAAGGAATGTTTGATTTGAATAACAAGTTTAGAAGACCAGCTAATGTTAAAACACACAGCTCATCTATGCAATTTGAGATGATAAATTTGGGGTCAAAAGCTGAGCCTAAATATGTAAACTTGGGAAAGTGCTGCTCACCTGGAGAAAGGCACAAAATCATTAACTTGTTTAAATAGTACAAAGACATCTTCGCTTGGACATATGAAGATATTAAGACATATAGCACCCAAATTATACAGCATGTTGTTCCAATCAAAAGCAGGATTTAATCCATTTCAGCAGCCATTAAGAAAGATGCACCCAAAGTTGGAACCTTTGATTCAAAGCGAAGTGAAGAAGCTTCTTGATGCAAGAATTATCTTTAAAGTCAGACATTCAGAATGGGTTTTGAACATATTACCAGTAATAAAAAATTCTGGTGAGATTAGACTTTGTGTGGACTTTAGAAACTTGAATTGTGCCTCCGATAAAGATAACTACCCAGTCCTACCCATGGAACAAATTTTGTAGATGGTCTCTAGATTGGAATTGTTTTCTTTGCTAGATGGGTTCTCAGGTTACAACCAAGTATTGGTAGCAGAAGAAGACATGTTAAATACTACATTTAGAACTAAGTGGGGGAATTTTGCATATAGGATGATCCCCTTTGGACTGATCAATGTCGGAGCAATGTTATAGAGGGAAATGGATATAGCTTTCTGTGGGCTAGTTGGCCGAAACATGGTAGTATATTTGGACGACGTTACAGTTTATTCCAAGAAAAGAGAAGAACACATGTTTCATTTAAAACAAATTTTCGAACGCTGTTGGAAATACAGTATTTCTTTAAATCCAAAGAAATGTGTGTTTGCTGTATTGGACAAAAATATTTTGGGTCATATAATTTCTAAGAAAGGGATCTCAATAGACCCCGAAAGAATAAAAGCTATATCACAGATCCCTTTGCCCCACAATAAGGAAGGAATGCAATATTTTATGGGGACTATAAAATTTGTGCGAAGGTTTGTGCCCAATTTTGCTCAGATAGTCAAACATCTGCAACAAATGATTAAGAAAAGTGTTTAGTTTAAATGGATGGAATTAGAGAAAGGAGCATTTAATAAAATCAAATTAGCAATAGCTAATGCACCCTCTCTCAAAATTCCAAATTTCGAAAGGATTTCATCTTATACACTTTTGCTTCAGACAACTTGTTAGTAGTAGTGCTTACCCAAAAAGAAGAAGGGGGAGATGAGTACCCTATATCATTCATGAGCACCGGATTACAAGGTGCTGAATTGAATTAACCCGCTATTGATAAACATGCATATGCAGTGTTCAAGGTAGTAAATCAATTCAGGACATATATACTAAAGAACATAACCAAGGTTATTGTACCTCACCTAGAATTTCAGAATATTTTCATACAAAAAGAGTTGGGAAAAAGAAGAGGGAACTGGGTTACAACCTTGCAAGAGTACAAATTGGAGTTTAAACCATCAACTATCGTCAAAGGACATGGGCTGTGCAAATTAATGGATGAAAGCCAGGATAATGGAGAGAATGAATGGGTAAATGAGATGGAGCTGCACATGGTTGATGTATGTCCCTTATTTACAACCCCAAAATCTTGGTATCAAGATTTAGTTCACTATATCCAACAAGGTTATTTTCCTGAACACTGGAATTCCAAGTAGAGAAGGGAATTACGCTTAAAGTACGCATCTTACCAAATAATCAACAGAGTGTTGTTCAGAAAAAATTATGATGGAGTTTCCCTCAGATGTTTAGAACAAGAAGGTGCAGCCAAGGTAGTTAAAGAATTACATGATGGTTCTTCTGGAGGTCATTTCTCAGGAGATACTACAACCCATAAGATTCTAAGATCTGGATACTATTGGCCGACTTTATTCAAATATCTTCACGCTTATGTTAGAAAACGTTATACATTCCAAAGGAGTGGTGGGAGACAAGCGAAAGCATCCGGGCCATTAAAACCAGTTATTATTTCTAAACCATTTGAGCAATGGGGGATTGATAATATTGGAGAGATTAATCTAAATTCCTCATTACAACGCAAATATATCCTCACAGCAACAGAATACTTCACCACATGGGTGGAATCCATCCCGCTACGGAAGGTAAATGAAGATACAGTCATGGATTTTTTGCAAGGCCATATCATGACCAGGTTTGGGGTTCCAATGTCCTTGGTTTTCGATAACACATATTATTTTTCGTCGATTAGACTTAATGCATTCACAAATGAGAAAGGAATTAAATTGCATTATTTTGTGAACTATTATCCACAAGGTAATGGGTTAGTTGAATCTATTAACAAAAATATCATTAGAATCCTAAAAAATATTGTCATAGAATACCAAAGGAGCTGGCATATAGCTCTTCCAAATGCACTTTGGTCTGATCGAGTCACACCCAAGAACTCCTTAGGTGTGTCACCCTACACCTTAGTCTATGGGAAGGAAGCCATTATGCTGCCTAATGCTTTAATGCCTTCTTCTCAACTAGCCCAAGCGTCCAGAGGATCTAGTAGTGAATTCTTACAATCTTGAATCAACACTGCTGAAATTAGAAGAGTCTAGATTCAAGTCCAAGGAAAGGTTCAAGCATCAACAAGAGGTTGTTAAAAGATGGTTTGACAAACATAAGTCAGGGAAGAAGGAGTTTGACGTAGGTGATTTGGTTTTGAAGTGGGATCACCCACACGATGAAAAGGGTAAGCACACTAAGTTTCAACATTTATGGATAGGCCCTTTTAGATCGCAGAAAAGTTAGGCCCCTTGACTTACAAGTTACAGGATTTGCAGGAAGAGAACCTTCCGGTAAATGGTTTGGTTCTCAAATCTTATTTTTCTTAATGCTCTTGATTTTCTTTTTTGTACATAAATAAATCTTTTGATGATTATCTTCTTTGTAGTTAGTTTGCTTTATTTGCATTTGTTTTCTTAGAATTTTGATTTACTTCAGTTTGTTTATTTGCTTTATTTTTCTAGTTTTCAAATAAACTAGCACAACCTTTGGTCATTTGGGGAACATTGGAATTTTGGGAAACCTGTAATATGTTGATTTAAGAGCTTCTTATTAAATATGCATATATAATCATTCAGATTCTTTAAGTTGGTAGACTATCTGAAGGGAGGTTATGAACACATTGATGTCCTGTTTTAATCCCTATCAAATAACTAAGGTTGGAAGAGTCTAGACTACAATTTTGGGGCTCCATTCACTACACATTAAATCTATCCAAGGAAGCTAATGAAAAAGGACCCACAGAGAGGAATCAGAGTGGACATATGTATAGTATTTAAATGATTCCATGCCACAAATGAAATCTAAAAGGCTAAAAAGTCAAAATCTCCCAGAAAGCAAGTATACATCAAAAATACATATTGAATAAAATCAATATTGGATAAGATTGGTCAGAGGTTCTTCTATGTCCATGAGCTGAAATAAAACTATCTCTAACACAAAAGGACACTATGGATTGAGGAATCTAAACCAAATTTCAAATGAGAGAAGCAATCATAGAAGACTCAAAAAGACAAAATTCCAAAAGCATCAAAAGAATGCAAAGGGCATGGGAATGAGGAACAAATGAATATGTCTGTCCATACTCTGTTACAATCCTGTGGTGCTTGAGCTAGAAGCAATCCAAAGGCAGGAATAAATGAACCTCATATCTTGGCCTCAGAAGAGTTATCAAGACTTTGAAATCCTGGTTACCCTATCCTAGTGGACCATAATCAATGTTAAAGTTCTAAATCTTGCATTTCTAAAAAAGTATGAACATCTTAAAGAAATCTTGAAGTTAGGGAAAAGTTGATTTAACAGAATACCGTGAAGCGGTTGTTGATTTTAAATGTCAGTTTTTTCAGAGATCTGTGTTCACCAACCAGTCTCCAATTGTTGTTGCTGTAACTATCCCCAATTTTTTCTTTTATATTTTTTAGGACCCCCTTTAAAATCTTAGTTTTAGGCTTAGAGTTTGAAGTCTTGCATTTTTTACTGGTTTCTAACATGGAGAAGTTTCAAAGTTTAATTTTTTGACTCTAAGGCAGAAATAGATTTCTGGCCCGCTATGGCGGATGGTCTATCAAATTATGAGCCGCTATAGTGGACAATTTCTTTTGTTTCAAGCTGTTACGACGGAGATATTTTCAATTCAGATACGCTATGACAGGTGACCTTTTGATTTGATATCGGAAAGGATTCCAATTTTTTTCATCCCTCTACGGCATTTGGTTCTGGGATTTCGAGCTGCTACGATGAAAAACTTTTTGACTTTGTGTCGCAACAACGGGTGCAATTTTATTTTTAGATCGGATATCCTTTCGATCATTTTCTATCCCATTGCAGTTGGTGGTTCCCGATTTTATCGCTGGCATGGACCAGAGTGGTTGCTCACATTCAGGCATTTTTAGGGATTATTGGTTTCTAGGCTTGGGCAGATCCCGTAGGTCTCGGTGCTGTGTCTTTTGGGCATGGGATGTTAGTCCCATAGAAGTAAACCTAGGGCATCACCGCCCTAAGTGTTGGAGAATGTCCTTGAGCCATGAATTTTACCAGTTGTTTGGGCTGTAGCATGGAAAAGAATCATTGTAGTTAGGTCATGTTTTCTCCTCTAGGGTACAGAGACTGAAGTTTTCCTAGGTCCATAAATTTTTTTTTGCCAAGTTTTTGACCCACTGACCTGCGTCGTTTGTCCTGACATAATGGATGAAGAAATCATGGTAATATATATAGATGCTGGTGATGGTTGGAAAGTTTGATTAGCATATAGTATCCTTTTGTTTTAGTGCATAAATTTGTTTAAGGATGTAATTACTAAACTTGTTCTTGTTTTTGCAGTCGACGCTACACAGTATGATGAAGAGAGGTAAAAAGAAAGCTAAGATTGTCGACTATGACTCAGATGCAGAAATTACGGAAGTCACACCCGTACCGAGGATAGAGATCATTTATGAGGATACAAAAGCAGTAACTGGACCTGAGCCCGAGTTCAAATGGGGCTAGATTGATCAATGGATGGTAGAAAAGAAAGTTTCGGAAGCAGGGTTGGAAGACTTGGCCCTATATGATAACGTGCTAAGATCTGGGATAACCGAGGTGACCACAAGACCAGAAATGTTCCCTTATGTAGAAGTCATTGAATGGATTATGCCTAGGATAGATACAATAGGAATGTTGATGAACGATGCGGAGAATAAAGGATTTGCATCCTTCACACCCGCATTTTTGTTAACAAGACACAGCTTGCCCGAAAAGGAAGTTAGCGTGACAACATAATGGGTGAAGAATTTGAAACTCGATTGCACTGCCACAACTAAGATGATGATGGTTGAGGGAAATACTTTTAGAAAAAACTCAGGGGAGTAAGAGACAACTCATCTAAAGACCCCATGCAGATTAATAGTGCTGCTGTTGAACAAGATTTATGGTAGAGCTGATGGGAGATGTTATAACTAGATGTTGTTCTTAGGTTATTTGTCTTATTTTTTCAAGCATTGGTTTACTATGATTTTACATTTTAAGTTGGTTTTGAGAATTTTTGGCAATCAATACTTTTTGTTTGATTTAATTCTTTTAATGGTTAGATTTATTTCATTTTTATGGGTTTTAAGGTTGTTCTTTGGGATTATTAGTTAATATATATATCTTTAAGCTTTCAAAAACTTATAATAAAGTTTATTTCAAAATTTATGCTTATGAATAACCTTTTTTTTTTAGCCTTGGTTAAAAAATGTGCAAAAGAGGATTCCTGTAGCGCAGGAGTGAAGGTCAAAGAACAAAAGAGCTACAAGAATCTCGAGCCTGCCAAATTATGGCAAATAGTAGTGGTGTTTTGCAATCGAAGATAGTAGGAGACCTTTAACACCTGTGAGTACAGAAGGATATGCGTTTAGAGTCCAGTGATAATTATAATAGGTGTATGAGAAGCGGTAAGGATCGTGGTCATACCTGTCAGGTTTTCATTTGGTAAAGTCATTGAAGGAAGCAGTTGGAGATCGTGGCGACTGCCGAGTAAAGTATTGAAGGTTTTTGAACACCCATCGATGATATAATGGCACATATTGAGGAGTTCAGTTTATCATCATGACAACTATGTAACCAAGTATTAAAATCATTGACAGAGTCGTGGTCTATTTTGACACGGTGTTGGTTTTGTTGGATTATTGAAAAAATTGTAAACCTGTTTGTTACGAATTTTCTTGGATGCTAATTTCATCGTTGCTGAGAACCATTTTGAATATTTTTGAATTGGTATATAGTCTAGGGTTATAGTGCAAAAAATGAAAAAAAAGTGGTAAAACAAATAGAGTTGAACCCATGGATACAAGCTGGGAAGAAATTTTTCCTGATTGTGCAATGATTTTTCAAAGGGCCAGATGGTTTGATTTCTTCCATATAATCAATGGCTTTAACCTAGAATTATCATACAGATTTTCTCAAGGTTTTGATAAGAACACTGTTTCATTTGACACCCTCAAATTTAAACTCACTGAGAGAGTTAATTCAAGAATCCATAGACATAGCAAGTGATGGAGAAATTTCGTTCGAGAAAATACCCTTCACTTTCAATCCAAAATATTTCTTATTTCTAGAGGCCGAAACCCTATATTGGGGAAAGGGTGTAAAGTTACACAAATTCAAGCCTAAGTGGAGAGAGTCCATCAGAATTCTACAGAGTTACATCACTTGTGAGGGAAGATTCGCCTTAGTATTCAAATATCATATCAGATTCCTCCAACATTTAAATCAAGAGTCCAAAATGAATTTACCCTTTCTCTTTTTGAAAAGCCTACAAAAAATGTCAGATAGAGTAAAAGGGCATAAATACCACACTCAACAATCTATCTTTCATCATGGACTTATAAGTTGATTGTTAACACAGTCCTTCAGGAAAAGGGTAGAACCCGGGAACAATTTTTGTTTTGGTCAGGTATTCATACTCAACAAGAAGATCAACCCAAAAAGAGGCAGATGAACAAACAACATTTCCTTGTAAAGAGGTTAAAGAGAGAAATAACTGATGAGCTGGTAAAAGACAGTATTCAAGAAAAAGGTTCAGTTCAGAAATTTGAAGTGTTTGTGTATGAAGAGATCAGAGGAGCACTCAATGAAAATCAAGAGCATTTTTCAAAGAATATAGAAGAGAGCCATAGATTTGATATAAAACAGGAAGAAGGCAGGAGTTCTTTGGAACATAATAAAAGTTTTACAGGTATACAAGAAGACATAATGGAGTTTCATGTTCCAGATAAGCTGAAAGATGATAATCTACAGAGTTCAAATGAAAATTCTAAAGAAGAGTTAGTTATAGCAGGATTAAAGGGTGATATTGCACAACTCTCAGCTGTTAAGTATCAAGGAGAATCATTTGTAATTCTAGGAGGAGCAGAAACGAGATGGAGACCTAAAACAAGAGCTAAAAACAAATTAAGACTTAACATGAAAAAGATTTTAAATCCAAAGTTAGCTAAAGAGAAGGTTACTGTAATTGAAGACTCTTCATCTCAAGAAGACTTGGAAGAATAAGAAGGCTTGGAGTCTAAGTAGGTTCATAGTAACAAGGAACATTCCATGACTCTAGTGTCATCACCAAAAAAAGACAAGGTTGCAGAACAACCAAAAGTTTTCAGTACTGAAAGAGATAGGTCTCTAGAAGTTCCTGTAGAAGAAAAATATAAAGATGAAGAAGATGATGATCTGATTTTCATGAAAATAAACATTCCATGGTTATCAGAAAAGACTTCTATAGCAAAAGAGGGACTGTGCATAGATTCTAAAATAAAAAAGCTGCAGAAAATAGTGCAAATATCAAATTAGTTTTCTGAATGAAACAAACGAGGTATTAGTCATCACTAATAGAAGGTTAAGGGGGGATATTGATGACATAAACACACATTACCAGGAGTTAATTACTATTTGAAAAGAAGCTTTAAGGAGAAAGAAGCAGACTCAAAGCTAGTTTGGGGAATTGAACCAAACAATTAAAGATTTGACCTAGCGGAATGAGAGACTGTCAAAGAAGATTAAAGATTTGGAAGCGGAGCAACAAAGAACTAGAAGGTAGTCACATGCCTTGGAAGGGATTGCATTACTAGCTGAGGCAGCCAAAAACCTATAAAGATTACTACTGACAAGTGTCATGTGGTTTATTTTTGTAATAGTTAATAGTTTATTATGAAAAGACAATTATCTTAGTAGCAATTTTGAAGCTTAACCTAAAAGTTAGTTAGTTAGTTATGTAACTCTTTTTTATGAAAGAAGGATAAAAGTAGGAAATCATATGGTGGTAGGGTTCGAATTTTGACTCAAGGAGAGGCTTTTAAACTATGATATCTCAAGTTAGCACTTATAAATCTTATGTAAGTTGATGACTGTTATTTATTATATACAAACCGATAAGCCTTTTTACCTGTCATGTTGTTTCATTTATGATCTGGTTGATTGCTCAATCTACAATTTCATTTATTGTTTAAAGGTTTTATTCATGTAAATGCTTGTAGCTTGTGGGTGGAAACCAATATTTCATGTCTAATGTTTATGTCTTATTGAGATGTGTTTGATCCCCAGTTTATTTAACTTGTGCATGATTTAGTTCTATATTAGCTTGTTTATGTTTTACCTCCTTGCCAATGAATTTTTAAACCAAAACCCAAAACCAATTTCATTCTATTTGTTTTGAGATTGTGTTAGCTTGTTCTTGTGGTAGTCTAGGAACAATTTCTAGCACAAACGGGAGGTTCTACAAGTTTGGGTGGATCACATTGATCTACCATATAGCCATGAAAGGAGCAATTTTCAACTGGGTTGGCATCATAGTGAGAAATCTATCCACCTCTGTCAAGGCAGCACAAGAAGGTATGCACCTCAATAGGTCTGAATTTTATAAGCCTTCATTCTTAGCAGATTGCATACTGTACCACCATCAGTTTGAAGGGATAAAGTGTACAAGGAAGGTAGGGAAAACCCCTATATATACAGCTTACCAGATGTTGGGGTCTCATAAATATCATAATCGCTATAAAATGATCTGTGAAGAATTCTCGATTCCCTTATACAACCTAATTTTTCTAGAAGAATGTCCATGCCTATTTGAATGATCCCTGGAGTTGATTAAAGAATATGGGGATTACTTTTTCTCAGAAGAAGGCACATATTTGAGGATGTATGGGGGAACGAAAACGCCCTCATTGTTACCCAAGTATGAGACAAATTATATAGTCCACAAAGAAGCTGTCAAAAAACTCTTTTTGAATGGATTTGGAAGCCACCTGTTTGATATGAAGAAGGATGTGTTCCCACCCTTACCCTTCTATGTTGGTAGTTACAAGTTTACCAATGTCAAGAATGCCCCTGAATTTGTTAAAGAGCTAGAAAATTTCCATTTTAGTGAAAAGGAATTTCATCGGAATGATTCTTAAGGAAAGGTTGTAGCTTATAAGGCTGCACTTATGGTAAATTTTGAGTATGCTAACTACGTCGACAAAGAAGAAGAGAAGTATAGGAACATTTAAAGTTGACCGCTTTGAACAAGAAGCTGAAGTTGAAAACCATAGCAGTTGAAGATAAAGGCAGTGGAAGTAGTAATCTAGAATCCAAGAACTAGGAGGAGGTAGATGCTAAGAGATTAAAAGAAGAGACTACCCAAAGAATAGCAGAAGAGGCCAAGAAGCTCTTAGCTAAAGAAAAGCAGAGAGATAAGGAAGAAGAAGCTACTAGGCTTAAGAAAGAAGAACAAAAAAGGAAGGAGGAGACCATCCAGGAAAATATTGCTGAAATAGAAAAAACTATAGCCCAAGAAGATTTGAATCTGGAACGAGAAGTACAAGACCAGGAAGGGGTCCCAGAAGAAAAAAGCAGAAAAGGTGAAGAAGATCTAGGTGGTGAAGATCAAGGACATATCCCTAGTCAGGATAACTCAAAGAACCCCTCATCCACATCAAGAAACATACTTACTAGGGGGCATCTACCTATGGTTGAAATTGGGTTGGTGCCATTTACCCCATCCAAGCAATACAACATTGGTTTCCTATAAGATATACACTTCGATCCTAAGAAGAAGTCAATCATGTGGAGAATAGAAAAGACTCTGAGGATGGGAGACCAACCACCATTCACCACAGTGACATAAAGAACAATAGTAAAAAATGTAGAGGATAATCCGAAGCAAATGGCTTCCATGGGAATTTCATCTGCATATGCAAATGCTCATAATATCGATAAGCTCACAGAGACCATCAAGCAGTATAAAGGTAAAATGGCCGAGATGAAGGAGGTCATGAGAAAAGAAGAAAAGTTTTGCAGAGAATCAAACAGAAAATATGAAGCTACCCTTTCGGATTATGAAAAACTTCAGCAATAATATCACATTATAGAATAAGAATGAGATACTTTGAATCTGACAAACATGAATCTTAGCAGGGAAAAAGAGGATTTGGAAAAAAAAATTGCAGAGATAGAATCCAGAAGTCTATGGCTGATCAGAGAGAAAAACAATATGAAGACCAAGAAGTAGGGTTAGAAGCTCAAAATAGTTCTTTTGAGGCATTGTTAAAGGCAACAAATGAACATAGGACAAATATAACACCTCTAACAAAACATGCTCTTTTTCTTAGAAATAAGATCTATCAAATGCAGGTTCAAATCGCGGGAGAAGTATTCAAAGTCAAACAAATAGAAGATAGATTGCAGGAAATATTAACCACAGCTACAGATTTCAAAGAAAAAACTCAGGATGTTGTAGAATTCATTCAAGGAAGATTAACATGGGTGGAAACAACCAAGGAGCCTCTAGAAAACACACCCATCAAAACTCCAGAAAGACTGTAGCTTGAGTATGAACTGATAGGTTTCAGCAATAGAGTCGTTGACAAATTAGTAGAAGCAATTCAGAAGATAATAGATAAATGCAAGGAGTTTTCTAAGAAGGTGCTCACAACCTAAAATAGATTTCAGACATCATCTAAGAAGAGGCTGGATGAGCTTCCACCTCATGAAGAGCATTTATAGCAACTACATGCTAAATTTCAGGAATATGAGCTCAACATATAGTCGATAAAGAACTTAGATGAAAGGGTGATTAAAAATACGATTGCTCAAGCTGCAGTTAGTAACTTCCTTTTAGAGGATCAATTTTGACTACTCCCAGCAAGGATGGTTGACATAAAGGTTCAGGCTTCCAAGCATGAAGTCACAGTTGGATTTTTCGAACCAACCGAGTTTGAGATGATTGCTTTAGATGCTAAGGCATGGAAGCAATTAATTGTTGAGTTACATGGGCCCACTTAAAGTGTTTTGTCTCTTGTACACATGGAAATATATTTGTAATAATTTTGTATTTATCTCCTAATTAGTAAATGCGCTTAAAGACAGAATCTTTTGTAATCGAATGTAAAGGAATCCCAAGGGGCAGGAAGACCAAGAGTTTTCTTTTTAGATGTATAAATGTAGGTGAAGTCAAAAAATAAGAGGACTTTTCTAGCTGGCTCATGTGAAATACTTAATGTAAAAGGAACTATTTACGATTATAATAAAGAGGATATAATTTTCTGCTCGAGAAGGAGTTGTTGAGTTTCAAATGCATGTTGTGGGGATGGCTAGATAGAACTATTTCTGTGTTGGCTAGCTATGCAAATTAATGAGATCGTTTTGAATCTGAACTATTCTTAGTAACGAATTATTTCATTTCCATTTTTGAATCTTGTGCAGCAAATGAGTAATGAATGTTTAAATAAACAATGAGCAATCTCTATGTTAGTGTTTCTACTGTGTTCTGTGTATAATGAATTATATCAGCTATCTGTAAGATTATGTGTGCATAAAATATAGTACATTACTCATACAAATAGTCATCTTTCTCCCTAGGGGTAGGCTAGTTAGAGTTAGCTTAGTTCAGCGTAGCTGTTATTTGTTTTATGTGATTAAGGAACAAAGGAGGTAAGGTGGGAGGTAAGAACCTACACATCACATTATGAAACATTGCTTCCTAATCATCTAAATTTAATTTAGCCACTTGCACATCATTTATAAAATAATAAAAAACTCACATAAACGGTGGACCGGGCCGCAACTAATAAAACATATTTAAACCATTACTTAACTCTACTATAGTTGGACTGCAAATAGGAAAGATTCCCCATACCAAACAATAAACGAGCTAATTGGGAGAGGTTATTGGGGAGAATCCCTACTGTCGACACCTGGTATTTTTCTAGGCATCAACACAGGGTCATCGCTCCGATGGATCCAATGGAAGGGAGAAAGTATGTTGAGTCGGTGAGGGATGAATCTACAAAAGGTTGGGATCATGCATATAACATCTCAGAGGATTACATACATCTGATAGTGGATAGTGATCTTGGTTGGTGTAGCTCCAACTCCACATATTCTGAATCTGATGATGCTTTAGATAAATGACAGAATTGCATGCACAGGGTGTCACTAAGAAAGTGTGGCTTGATCACGTAATCATTGTGCTAAGTTGTGATTGAAACTATTGAATTGCCATTATACGGAGGGATTCTTGAGTTATTTGAATTTCTAGTTGAATTTGAAGATAAGGTATCAATACCACAATGGTTAATGGGATTAGAAGAAGCATTGAAGGATACTCCAACATGTTGGTGGGATATCCATAAGAAATCAATCACTAGATGGTTGCAGTGTCAAATATTGATGAAAATTCGCTTCGACGATGCAGAAGTGTACCACAGTGGAAGATATGATGGATGGAATATCCCTGGTGATCATCTGATTGAGTGTCAGACCTTGTGGGAATCGTGGCCAAGAGATGAATGGGTCCATACCTTTGTCCACATGTTGGATAAAATGCTGCAATCTTGGTATGTGTCAGCTGAGTTGTGTAGAGTGATCACTATTTGGGAGGAATTGACAGTTTGCTTCACTCACACCTTCAACTTCATGGATACTAATCTAGATGTTCATAATGCACTGCAGCTTATCCATGATGTTGTTCTGAAGGTAGTTTTGGTTGCATACCCTATGGATCCACATGCACAATGTCATATGCAGTCAATGATGGAATGCTATAATGTAACTAAAGGACCAGAGGACGCTGATGATTTGCATAATATCAATATTCCAGAAACATAAGGGAGTCGAGATGTCACAACACCTAATGTACCAACGGATCCAATGAACCAACCATTAAAGATTAGGAAGGTCAACATTTGGATGGGGGAGAACCTAAAGTTTGTGAATGTTGGGGACTACTGGGACGAAGAGACCATGGCGAAGATCACAGATCTGTCGCATGAATTTCAAGATTTGTTTCCTACCAAGTTTTCTAAGATTAAAGGTATACTGGGATATTTAGGGGAAATGAAGATCCCGTTGAAACCAGATGCGAAACCACTAGGACAAAGGCCGTATCATTTGAATCCGCAATACAAGGAAAGGGTCAAAGCTGAGCTTGAAAGAATTGTAGATGCTGGAATAATTGATCCCATTGAAGAATCAAAATGGATCAGTCCCATGGCGGTCCAAGATAAGAAAACAAGTGAAGTTTGGATCTGCATCGACCTCAGAAAATTGAACGATGCATGTCTGCATGATCAATTTATAAAACCATTCACTGACAAGGTACTCGAAGGAGTGGGAGTTTAAGAAATATAATCTTTCACGGATGGCTTTTCGGGCTATCACTAGATCAGGATTGTGAAGGAGGATTTCCACAAGACAACATTTGTTAATGAATGGGGTTGTTTTCATTATATTGTGATTCCATTTGGGCTAAAGAATGCGTTTGTGATATTTTCTCGGTTCGTTGTTGCTGCATTTAAGGACTTTATTCAAAAGCTTCTACAAGTATATATGGATTACTAGACAGTTTATGGATTGATCAGGGATCATATGGAAAACCTATGACTGATGCTCGAGCGATGTCGAAAGCATCAGATCATGCTAAACTCAAAGAAGTGTATTTTCTGTGCATCCTTTAGGATGTTGTTAGGTCACATTGTTTGCAAGCAAGGACTGTTGGTTGATCCTACAAATATTGTGTTGATTTTG
Source organism: Pseudotsuga menziesii (assembly GCA_001517045.1). NCBI lineage: Eukaryota > Viridiplantae > Streptophyta > Pinopsida > Pinales > Pinaceae > Pseudotsuga > Pseudotsuga menziesii. The sequence continues at coordinate 862,509 of LPNX010807195.1, forward strand.
AGTTTACCTCCTCCTATGAATGTGAAAATTCTTAGAGAGACACTGGGGCATAGAAGATACTACCGCAAGTTTATTCATGGTTATGTTGCGATCACAACTCCAATAGAAAGGTTTCTCAAGAAGGATGCAATGTTTGTATGGAGTCAAGAGTGTCAAAATAGTTTTGATACGCTGAAGGCCAAGATGGATTCCACACCAATACTAGTTTTTCTTGATTGGAATAAGGAATTCCATGTATATGTGGATGCCTCGTTAGTTTCACTAGGTGTGGTGCTGGCGCAGCCAGGAGAAGGAGATCTTGATCACCTGATCACTTTCGCTTGTCAGAAGCTATTGTCTGTGGAGAAAAAATGCACTACCATAGAGAGGGAAGGTCTGGCGATGGTATATGGGCTGCAAAAATTTCTCCATTACCTATTGGGAAATCATTTTAAGATGTTCACAGACCATTCTGCTTTGAAATATCTGGTCAATAAGCCTGTGTTGGGGGAGAAGATATGTCAATGGATGCTTCTCTTTCAAGAGTTTGATTTTGAGATAATTGTGAAGCCAGGTCGCTTGAACGCTGACCCTGATAATTTATCACGAATTGAGACAGGAGAGGAACCCAACAACATTGAAGACAAGTTTCCAGATGTGAAACTATTCAGAATCGATATGGTTGATGATTATTATGAACAAATAATTCAGTTCCTGGCAATGGGAACTACACCAGAAGAGCTGAATATGAGCCAAAAGAAGTAGTTGGTTGTTAAGGCTACATATTTCCAGCCGATTGTTGGACAACTCTATAAACTAGGATCAGATGAGATCTTACGGCGATGTGTGCTACTGCACAAACAAGGGTAGATATTGGTAGAGGCACATGCAGGAGTTTCCAATGGACACTATGGAGGTCGCGCTATGACTAGGAAGGTGCTTCATGCAGGACATTGGTGTCCCACTCTTCATAATGATGCGATAGATTATGTGCGGAGTTGCGATGTCTGTCAAAGAACTAGAAAACTATCAAGGAGGGATGAAATGCCATGGGTACCTTAGGTGACATTGCAACCATTTGATAAATGGGTTGTGGAAATTGTGGGACCAATAAACCCACCTGGGAAGTGAACTCATTCATGATACATCATTATAGCGACATATTATTTGATAAGCTGGGTGGAGGCCGCACTTGTTGTGGATTGCATCACTGCGACAACAACGAGGTTCTTGTTCAACAACATTATTACTCAACTTGGATGCCCAAGGATACTAATGAACGACCATGGGAGTCACTTCATTAATGGCATAGTCAGTTCATTAACAAAGGAGCTTCAGATGCAACATAAGAAGAGTATCCCGTATCATCCATAAGCAAATGGGAGAGTGGAGGAATTCAACAAAGTGTTGGAGCATGTGCTTACAAAGGTATGCAATGAAAATCGTGATGACTGGGATTTGAATATTCTAGCTGTCTTGTGGGCATATCGCACCACTTGTAAAAGATTTTAAGGAAAGACACCATTCAAAATGGTGTATGGTAAAGAGGTGGTCATGCCTATGGAGTACATCATTCCGAGTTTGTGCATAGTGGCCGCGACAGACAGGGATGATGACACAGCATTAGAAGAACGCTTGGCACAGATGGTGCATCTCAAGGAGGATCATTTTGTAGTAGGTTTTCACCAACGCGCTAAGAAGGATCGACAGAAGGCTTGGAATGATTGACATATTAAGAACAAAAACATTTAGCAAGGAGACTCGGTACTGTTATATGAAAACAAGTTCGCAAAACATCTAGGTAAGATACAGAGGTATTGGTTAGGTCCATATCTTGTTAATTATGTTACTCCAGGAGGTGTAGTTCAAATGCAATAGTTAGACGGTGCAATGCTACCAAAGCTGGTGAACGGTAGCAGGCTGAAGCCCTATAGGATGGGCCTAGAACAACGCGATGTGTAAGGCACTGCGCAAAAAAAAAATCTTGGTATTTTTGCATGAGATGATATTTAGGAGGATGGCGCGCCAAGAGGAAGTGGTTGCGCACCAGTAGGATTCAGTAGCACAGTTAGGGAGCCACATTGTGACAGCCACAGAGCTACGCACACAGTCAAATCAACAATAAATGAAGACAATTAAAGAAGTTAATCAACGATGCTTGCTAAAGCAATGCATATTGATGGTTGATCCAATCATTGGATTGACAATATTGAAGGTGGATTTTGGTAGTTAATGCATGATTTGGTCATGATGAGGTAAAGCAGATCACATTGATTTGGTCATGATGGGTATATGATCAACTTGACGCTATGAAAAGGGGCTAGATGCGGTTGGAAGACACCATTGTGAAAAGCATGAATTGGTGAGTTGAGTTGTAGAGTAGTGTTGCATCGAGTTGAATTGCATTAGGGTGAGTTGCAGAGTGAAGTATGGGTGAGTGTCTATTGAGCATTGCAGGGAATACTGCGTGAGAAAGTTACGATCAGGATTTCTAGCAAGATAAATTCACCCGTCAACCCAGTAGCAATTGAAGAGGAAGTTGAAAGTATGCCAGTAGGATGATTGTCAGTACCAAAGAATAAGAGGTGGGGGGGGGCAATGACGTAGCCCCTTGACACTAAAGAAATGGTAGACCCGATCGTCTGCGAGGACATAAGAGGAGATACCTGCACAAACAGGTCCATTGAGCTTGGGAGTTGTGGAATCAATAGCTTGTGTAGGGATGTCTGTTGAGGATATCCCTGGATAGGTACCTCCATGTAGGCCTCATACGAAGCCTCAACAGCTATCGAAGAATCAAAAGTATCAAGTGAGGATTCCAGTGATACCGTAGGGCATGGTGTGCAACATGGACATCGCGCTTGAGCTGATGAAGATGAAGTACGATGACCATGATATTCTCTCATGGAAGGATGTTTTGAAGGAGCCTTATATGCCATTGGTAGCAGTATGAGGTGGCCCAATACTACGCATTCCGCATGACTGGGCATGCAGCTCGATAGAGAAGGACTGTTGGGGTTGATTAACATGCCTCATTTTGGGTAGCTGAATGAAGCGAATGCATTCGTAAAGAAGCTACTAGTGTGCTTCCATGGAGGGATTTTGTTGCTGGACCAGCCGGTCGCAGTCACTGGGAATATGATTTCGGAGATAACAAGGCTGACAAAGGATGGGCTAGACCCATTGCAATATTTTAGAGGGAAGGATAATGAAAAGAGGCTCGTGATGACATTGAAGAAGTGCTAAAATTTATAACGCGACAAATGGGCCTACTGCATTGACAACATCAATGATCTAGCGGTGTGCATTGGCACTCAGATTTTGTCTAGCAAGGTAGTCAAGATGAACAGCCGCATCCAATGTACCTCAGGGTCATTGCATGCGCAGAGCAGTGTGCACAAGGAGTACAAATGAACTGGTCGTTGTTCCTACTGAACTAGTTGACGGAGGATGCAATGGTAGTCTAGGAGGGGTTGTGCCTATTTACTTACAGCTGGATACTAGTATTTATAGCGCTAGCAGCTTATATGGAGCCGAAATATTATCAAGGGATGGACGTAGATGCAGTAAAGGTCTACAAAGGAGTACGCTACCAAAAACTTTGGTTGGTGAGGGAGCTGAAGTGACTAAGGACTATTGAATACAGTTATGGATTTACTGGGAAGCACTGTAAGCGGTAGCCATAAAAGTTCCAAGACTAAATGAGGAAGTTGTGACAAAGTATCAACGGATCGCTCGGTTTGCGATTGGACCACATACCATTCATGTGCAAGCGCGGTGTGACCCGGATAAGTAGTAGTTGTCGACCCCATATAAGTTATCTGACGAAGAACTGGATACAATTGTTGTTGATTAGCCTGCAGAATGGAGAGAACCTATTAGCTTAGAAGAAGTATCGACGGGTCCATCGGTGGACAGGCTAGTTGATTCGGTACCTGAATCTGGACCGCAGAGTCACCACGATTCAGATCAAGAGTCATCGCGCACTCCCACAGACTCAGAAGTAAAGCGCAAGTTTGAGGAATCCAGGACGAAAATGTGACAAGACCAGGGTGCAACAAGTAGCACAACCCTAGGGATAGAAGCACAGTGGATCCGTCTTATTAAGGCCATAACAGACACAATGTATGCAATAGCTGAAGAGATGAAGAAATAAGTGAAAGATGGGTTTGCTGAGGTAAGAACAAGACTTATTCCTTATGTGAGGTAGTTTTGAAGAAAGCACCAGAGGTAGTGACTATGCAGGACTTTGGCTTAATCAAAACTGGGACGTGGGTTCAAAATGTACAAATTCCCCCGACTGTGATTCAGACCAACAATGAGGATTTGAATGCTTCCCTGCAGCAGTTATAATACTTATCGATCGGAATCAATGTGCTATCCACAAAAAAGTTGGTGCATATGCAAAGACTCACCAATAAGGAGTTGGTCTACAGAGAACAAATTATCAATAGTTAGTTTTTGCGATCACAAGAGAAGGAAGTGAAAGTGAGGAGAGAGGTCGAAGCACTGAAGAAGGAACAAGAGGAGTTGAGTTCCAAGAGCGCCATAAATATTACAGAGATGAAAAAGGAGCAAGACTGACTAGTGGTTGAGAAGGTGCAACTCTGGGACCGCAAGACACAACTAGAAAATGTAATTTATGAAGCATGTCAATGAGTGTTGAAAGATGCTACAGAAGAGGATGCATAAGCCAAGGCGCAACGGCTAGGGACGGTGATTGCACAGTTGGAGCGCGAAAACAATTTTCTGAATGCTTTGGTACATCCCTCCATACCACTAGAACAAATCATAGAGAGAGAAAGCACCATAGAGGAGGTGGCAATGCAACTCGAAGAGATGGAGCAAGAAGCAAAGAAGGTCACTGACGCGACTACACAATTTTTGGGTAGTGTAGTTCAATATGAACAATTAGAGAAACTAACTAAGCAATTGCAGGAAGAAGAATGCCAGTTGGACACATTAAAGACTTTGCTGAGAGAGATGTCGTCAGTCGTTCAGATTACTAAATCGGTGGAGATGGAGGAATTGCAATAGCGGATGGTGAAGGCAAGGGAAAGGCAACAACGACGCACCGCAGTTAGATGAGTTCCAAGACATTGCTGCGCAACTTTTTGTGAAGGAAGTTTATGCACTGCAGGCAGTACAGGAAGGGAAAAAGGAATTTGTTGATAGAATGGTGGAGCATCCATTGGCACAGGATTTGACATGAAGTTAAGATATTGCTGAGAAGTTCAAAGAACATGTAAATGAGATTACTCAGCAGTATGAAGACTTCAAGCTGAAGATCAATGAATACACTAGGTCCAGCTAACATGGCTCAAGGGTGAGCCACAAGATTTTTTTGGGGGCCTATTGGCAGGCGGTTTTGAGTTAAGATAGTTGCACAACATCACAGATGCTGCACAAGGTCAAAGACACTGTGCAAGTAGAAAATGACACGCAAGCCAAAGTTAGACTATTTTATGTATTTTTTGGTCATTTTTTTTTGTAGTTTTGAATCACATCTTGTGGATAGTGGTCATTATTTTGAAGAATTTGTTAAGAATTAGTTAGGAAGCTAGTTAAGTGGACTACTGATGTAAAGGTGTACGCCTATAAGTAGATTTCGAATTGCAAGAGTTAGTAGCGGTTGTTGTTAGACTCTCGCATTCATGTGATATTCTAAGGCAGAGCTCGGTTTTGAGTGTGTTGTTCTTTATACGCGACTTGAAGAATTGTTTTGATGAATTGTGTTTTTCCACGAAATTTAATATGACATGCCAAAAGTTGAGTAGAATTCCTGTGCCTTTTACTGTTTTCCTATTTTCCTATTTTCTGCGACCCAATGATGAATGTAATGTATATATTCAACATGGATCTATGATTGTTGCAATGTGTTTCTTGCTTGAATGATGGTATAATGTTAGATCTATCTGCACATCAATGTATATTGTGAATCAATTGTGTTACTGTGACTTGTTAAAATGATGCTATGTTCCTGAAATATGTTAACGCGTAAGGTGAACAAGTAGATCTATGGAATGATACTATGATTAGTTACTAAGTAGTCTCACATGGTCCTCTTCTATACTGCGGAAACTTGGTTCCGACAGCTCTCCCTTGAACATCTCAGGCGAGACTTCATCCGCTCCGCGGGTGTTTTCAGATGGGGTAAAACCTATCTGAGCCGGTGCTCGGGGAGATCGCGGTGGTTTGGGTGTCGACAGAGAATGAAACCCTAATGATTGGATTTGTGTCAACATTTTTTCATCTTTATTATGATGAGCCAGGTGATCCTAAACCAATTATGTTGGATGGTTGACATAGGACTAGTGTGTCCTCACTCTTTTTATGAGTCAATCTTTCTTTTGGTGGTCCAAAAGCTTTCGAGTGGGGAGGTTTGATCCATGAGGATATTTTTTATTGATCTATATTGAAGTCTTCAAATGATAAATAGAAGTACATTATTGTGTATAGCTCATAGAGATATTTCCAATGACGTGTGTTTCATCTCAAACATACATTGTATCCCGGAGATATTGAGTTATGAATTTTTTCCTAAACATGTATAAAAAGGAAAAAAAAGGTCTCATGTGGCACCACTAGAAGGGTGCCACATGGACAGACAACATTGACATGGAAACCACATGGAAGGTTGCATATGACATAGTTTTATTGAGTTGGAAGGTTGTTACTGATGAGGCCAAATCATATTTTGAGATGGCTTTGGACTATACAAGTGGAGAATAGGTGGACCGATTGGAGGCTTCCACATGGCAGTCCGGTTGGCCCTTTGACAATTTCATTTACCAAAAAAATCGGCATGCCGATCATAATCAAACTCATGAGCTTTGATACACTATCGCAACGCCCTACCATTGCGCTCGTGGGTTGTGACTTAACCCATATGATAATAGCTTGTATTTAAAATTGATTTGTGTGATATTTTTGAAAAGGGGTAGATAGAGGGATTATCCCCTAGTCCCATGAACTATTTGTTAAACACATATAACAATATTCTTACGGTGTAGGGCATGTGTATTATTGCGTCGAGAGGCAATCTACAACCCAGTATGGGGCAGATCTTGTAACGTTACTCTTGTAATATTTCCCATTATGATGGAGATGTTGTAACGTTACTTTTTACTTCATGTAACGTTCCTCTTGTAAATGTCCACTATACTTACTTTTTACTTTCCTATTATGATGTAGATGTTGTAACATTAATTTTTATTTCTAAAAAATAAAAGTAATAAATATATTTTGTCAACCATTAATTAAAAATAAAACTCTCTGAATTCTATTTAGTTAAAGGCCATTAATTAAAATAAAAACTCTGTGAATTGGATCTAGGCATGATGGTGGTGACATTGTAGTCGGTGATCATAAGAAAAATGATCGAAGACAAACTATGCCCTGAACGAGAATATCAAAGAAAACAACATATCCTGTTGTTGATGTTTAGCAGGTTGGCTTTGCCATTAATTAAAATTAAATTTTTATAATGCCTTAAAATGCCTAGCTGGATATATTCATTTTATAGAAATATTGAATAGAAGTGGATGGTCGAAAAGCAGATACCCACGCTTGCACTTCACATGATTCTGAATTGTGGAGAGTGCATATACTCTTCTTCTCCCTTCAACTATATTGAACAGCATATGGAACGCAAATTATAATATTCAAGCATGCAGTTAAAGGCCAGGGACCGCAAATTCCAAAGGTTGTCTCTACACAAATTACTTTTGCAGACTTCAATTATTATTTATATTATTGTTGACGTTGGGTAGGTGACCACCATAATACGAAAAATTTTAGCGAATGATGTTGCGCTTTATTTTCAATATCTTATCCCAATGGCGGTGGACAATTCTAAACAATTCACTTAATTGGTGGAGTAAAGAGGAGGAAGGCCCAAAGAAATATTGCATAATTTGAAATCTCTACTTTTCTTCATGAGACAGCTGCTAGCTACTGTCCATACCTTTCCATATCCTGAAAATCCAACCATCTGACCAGTTTGACATATTGAATTTCAATACAACTTTCCTTCCACAGAAAAAACAGAGGGAGATGCCATGGAAGAGAAAGCTGCATCGAATGCCATTCGTTCACTCGGAATCCTAATCATGTTGTAACAGACTTGCAGAAGAGATTGTTCCATAGCAGTTATCCATAGTTTCTTTGTATCCAGATTTTGTTTTTAAATTGACATGAATTTTTGAATTTTTGTTAAACATAGAATTCTATAATGACTCAAATCACCTAACGTATGAACAGAAAGAGCTAAAATTTATTTAACCAAAAGCATTGCTACAATAAAAAAATAGAACAATTTGATTTACGAGTTTGACAACTATGGCAGGAATACTCAACTACGACAATACGTCTCATTATTGTTGAACTCATCCAAGAATTGATCTCAAAGTATGTCTACAATGTTCACGGCCACACTCTGAAAAATAAATCATAATTAAAATTTTATGATAATAGAAAAGTTAATGGATCTCAAAAGATAATAGAAAAGTTCGATGGATCTCACACTTTGAGAGGACATTGCACTTTGCATGGAATTGAAGTATAATTCAAATCACTAAGTTGTTATTATAGATATCAGTATAGTTATTTAATTTGTGGTGGATATACCACAAGTTAAGTTGTTTTTTATTATATAAGTTAATTTATTTTTTATTATATGTTATTTATTAATTAATGTTATTGCGTCCAAGAGGTATTTTACATCTTATAAGGGAGAAATATGTAACTCTTTTTGTGCTTATCCTAGAGCTGACACGTGACCTATAATAAAATATTATTAAAAATAAGATGTCTGCTCAATTTTAAATTTAAATTATTTAGAAATGCATATATTATATATAACCCCACACATTAAATAAATTAAACCCATAAACATTTCATTACACGCTTTCTCTCAACATTTCTACTTCAAAAACAAGTTTGTATGTGGAAAGATTGGATCCCTCTCTGCCCTTTGTAGAGCCACCTTTAAGATGGATCTATGATGGTCTTATATCCAAAGTCCTCATACCATATGTATTGTAACATATATCCAAATATACATCGGATTTCAAATCCTTTCAAATATTAAATTTGATATGTATATGCATTATATATGGTAACAAAGGACAAAAAAAGGGGGGTTGATGGGGTTTAACCCCGTGAACCACCCACAACAATACAACATGTTACCAATGGGAGATTGCCTTTTGGTTTAAACAATACACATTTTATATTTTCAATTCAATGCGGATTGTAATCCTCAAAAGGGTGCAAACCCATGATCATAGTTTTTTTTATAAAAATCCATGATTTTTCCAGCAATGAGTAAATTACACAATACATAGTTTGGGTTAGAATTTCAATGTAGAGGAAGAGGAATAGTTCCTGAGACAGGACTATACAATGATTTAGTAAATTTTCTTGAACTACGTGCTAGGGGGTCCCTGCCCATATATACTGAGTTTATACTCATTTTTCTCGAACATATGACATTTTTTAGTTTGTTTATCTTTTTCTTTTTCAAAATCCATGGAGCTTATGAATATGTTTCATTTTTCCTATTTCACCACAAATGTCTTCTATCAATTTTGGAATGCAAAAGAGCAATATCTTTCCTGAAAGATAAGGTGTCCTTCTCTTTCCTGATATATGTCGAAATATAGAATCTGGGACATATTTTAATATATGCACAGGATCTAAAATATGAGATATTAATAGATCCTTTCAGTAAGGGAGTTTATAAAATGTGGATATCCTTTTCATTCCTTCTAGCATATTAAATATAACTAGTTCTTGTTCTTCACCTGAAGCACCTCAATAAAAAATATCCTTCCAAGCTTTTGATTGAGAATCTTCATACTTCTTAAGGAAATCATCTAGACCCATAACCATGGGAGGGCTAATATTTTCAAATTTTCCATCAAATTGATTCTCAAGCGATTTATAAACTTATGATATGGTGGTAGAAATACCCTGTGATTTGCATAAACAAATTGATGTAGATACTTAGAATATTCACCCTCAATTTTTTTTGCACATCTTAGACATGCAAATATCCCCTTTGTTTGAAGCCTCGCTTTTCAATAAGTAATGTTAATAACATCAAAATAATAGTATAAAAATAAGATATTTTTTTACTAGGGGAATCGACAAATGGGGTTGAGATGGTACTCGCATGACATGGGGTCTAGGGATACATTCCCACTACCACTATACACCTATGTGACCCACAACAGCCTGTAATCCATGAGACACATGTAAACCCGAGTGGGATTTGATCTCGTGACCTCCTTTACAAAAAGTGACTTCATATCAAGCGATTCCATTAAGCCACACCCATGTGGGGTAGTATTAAAGTAAGTTTGAAAGTTGGGCTGCAAATAAATTATGATTTGTAAATATGTAAATAAATTTTCTTACATGAATAAACTCCAAGTCTTGAGAAATCATGAATAGTCCAACATGGCACAAAAAAAACATGAAGGATCTATTTGATGGAGGACATGACATGTCTTACATTCTTATGCCTTTCCATAGCAATTGCATCTCATAAATAAAAGGATAAATATAAACATCCATTTTTCTTGATGTTTTCTTGGAACAATGAGAGTCAACATAAGGTGCTCCTTTCTAATGCTCATCTACAAGGGATATTGTATACTATCAATCCGACTAGCCAAACAATATAATTTGTGCTCATGAAAGAGAGTGGCCACACTCCATCCATAGCAAGTCCAAACCTAATACTACGGGGTTCATATTTGAATTATCCTATCCATTTTCCCTCTATCTATTTCATTGCTTTGCAATATGTTGGAAATTACATGAATCCATCTTTACTCCTTTTATTTGCATGCCACTCCATCAATTGTGCATGTGACTTGCAATGAAACTTTCGTTAAAGTCTAGGTGTACTTGGCATGTGTCATAAAACCTTATTTGGAACCATAGGACCTTGTACTTTAGTACAATATCTCTTTTCTTTTCATATAGAGCATTCTACCTTGTTTTGATATTCATCTATGTATAAAATACAATCATTTTCACATGATTAATGAATTTACTCATATTTAATCCCTAACTTGATCAACAAATGATGTTCTTATCTACAAGTTGATCGCAACACATTCTCTTCAAGAAATATTTTAGTTTTTAGTGTCCTGTAAGACTGTTATACATTAAATCAATTGAATGTTAAGACTTATGATGAACATGTTTGATGTGTCATTCTATACTAGCACTATTTATGTACAATATGTGGTTTGAAAATCACCTTAAAGAAATAATAAAGAATTCGATTAATAGTTTTGAATTAGGTGAATTGACAATGCAAAGTAAGAAATAGAATTCAATTCACTTTAACTTATAGGGTAGTGAATCCTTTGCCTAACCGACCAAATAGTTACTTTATTTCTAATAATATTAATGTGCATGCAAGTTTTGAGGTTCAACTTGCACCCTGACTGAACATAGGTGTCTTCATTGCTTGCTTGATTGAGTCATTTTGGTTGTTATCACCAATATTGTGTTGGTGGTAATTACCCCTGCTAACATCATTATTATCAACCATAGGATCAGTTTCCTCATCATTGTTTCCATCCCCAAAGAAACCTATGAGAATTTCATTCAATTCTTCTTCATACACTTCATTTTCACTATCATCATCATCATTGAGCCTAGGCAGTGTGTCATCAATGTGTGCTAATCTAATAAGTTATTCAAATTTCTTAGGTGGTAGTGGTCTTCTCAATGTTGTTCTTTTCATACTAATTGAGTTGAAAGGATGTTTTGGATCATCCCATCCAAATCTTAGTATCCCGGTTGGATATTGGGTATTAGTAGGTGTATCATAAATATATTCAACCTATCAACAAATGCAAGCATTATTTAATGGTAGCCAACTATTGGCTAAATAATTAATGTTTCCATTTCAAACAAACATAATCAAATACTTAACAAAGCAAAATAAAATGTATGGATATATATACATCTTGAATAATGGAACATTATATTCTAGAGTACATTCATTTATATAGTAATTTAAAATAAAGCACATTTTTGACAACACAATTTAAAAAACAAATCACATTCATTGATTATTATTTGGTTTTCTATCCTTAAGAACATCCTTAGGGAGACCTTGTTTTTCTCTTTTCTTTTGTGCAGGAGTGTGTTTTACGAAGGGGTAAATAATCAATAAATCATCCCAATAGTAAGTTCCATAATAGCCTCAACCATTATCAATCTATCAATCTCTCTTTCCATGTATCCATATTTATCATTTATAACCTCAACAAATTGACAATTAAATCTTACAATAGGGTCCCTTCCCTTACTACTATCTATAAATCATGCAATATTTTTGTGTGGTATGCACCACCATCTATATACAAAAGATGACCTCTATTCATTTATTTTCCACTTTCTAATTGGATACGATGTGTATACATATTCTAATTTAGACCGTATGCTTACATTCTATTCTTATATTGTATTAGACTTCTCCATTCACCACTGTAATATGATTGACCATAATATGGAATTAATCTCCCAGTGGTTTGATGTGAATTGTTTCTATGTTTATATCCCACATAGACATTTTTGAGAATAAAGAGGCATATCTAGATTCTCTCCATGAATATTGGAGGATAGTATCATGTGCTTGTATCCCCAAAATTGAAACACCTAATATACTCTAGGTAGTTGTTGATCACTCGGCCAAGCACAATATATTAAATGATCAAATGTATCTTTCTAAATTGATCTCAAATTCAAGGGAAACTCATCATCTCCATCACATTCATTCTCATAGGGTATGTAGTCCACCTTCCCCTTTGTCTTTAAGTAAATTATGCATCTTTAAACTAGTTCTTGTTCTGTTACTTGTTTTCATAAATTCCTCATGTTTGGAACTGGTATCTACACACATATTATTGTTAGATGTATCATCTGATATTTTTTCATCGTGCACTAGGTTGGAAGTTGGTTCTCAAGGAAAATTTAAACCAATAACTTTCTCCTGCAAGTATTCATCAAGAAAAGAATTAATTATTCAAATAATATAAAACTGTGATGAAAATAAGTATACATATTCATTATATCAAATTGGAAAATTATTTACCACAATTCCTATTGGATTCAAATTGATTGTAGGAGCCACACTACCCACTGAAAGTTCAACATTTATGTAATGTCTTTGTACAATCCACGTTTGAATGATTTATTTCCACAACATACTAAAAATCTAGAAACAATATGTTTCTTAAAGTATTCTCCCATGTACTATAATCTTCACCAACCTCTTCTTCAATGCACTCATTTCTTGTGTCTATAGGATCCATTGTCCTATCCTCTTCCACCCATGTTCCTCTATGTAATTTAACAATTTTACGTCCAGGTCCATGCACATATAATTTTATTTTGCTAGTTGAACACTCAAGCTTTGCATTTGCTGCAATCCCTATCTAAAATAATCAACAACATGCTTTAATTTATGTCAATATTGGATAAATACACTATTAGATTCAATAATATTGTGAAAAAACATGGATGTAACACAAAATGCCATTAGATCAATTTTTCGTATGTTAAGTCAAAATTTGAGTACCTAATGTCCCACATCATGTGTTGTTTCATGTTTTGATATAACACAATTTATGGCCAAGGTCTCATTTGGATCCTGCAATACACAACAATGCCAATAATTATTAGTACATCAATTACATCATTTCAACAATACGCTATCCAACATAAAACCTTGCTTTAGTCATATATTCGACATATTAATTTCATGTTTTGGAGTTGAAAAAAAATAATTTGATGATTCAAGGTATATACATCGACCCAAAATTTCATCAAGAAAAGTGAAAATACCGAAGTAAGCCACCTAAATATATTTGGTTGTCCTATGTACCTACATGTTCCGAAGGAGAAAAGATCAAAGTTGGACTCTTCAGGAAAGAAGGGAATATTTGTTGGATACAATGAACAATCAAAATATTATAAAATCTATATTCCAGGATTCCACTAGATTGAGATCAATAGAGATGTTACTTTTGATGAATATGAATCCTTCATCAAATCCAGAAAGAACTTGGCATATGAATATCGCGAAGAAGAGAAGGATGCTCCTAGAGCCACAAAAGATATCAGGCCACCAACTAGAGATATTGAAGAAGCTCCTATACAAGAATATCATGACCTTACAGAACCTCAATTACTTATGGAAACACCCCAGAAGATGATCTCAATAAAAAGAAGACGAGCTTGGGCTCATGATGTAATCAAAGAAGAAGAAAGATATGGTGCACTAGAAGGAAGCAAAAGATAAAGAATCCATTCGAACTATGTAACACTAATGAGCAATATTGTTGATTAAGAACCCACATGTTTTGAAGAAGCATCAAAGGAGAAGGAATGGATGCATTCCATGATCGAAGAATACCAATCAATAATAAATTATGTTTGGGATGTGGTGCCAAGACCAAAGGACAAATCAATAGTTTCAATAGATAGCAATATTGAAACGTTTAAAGCAAAATTGTTGCACGAGGTTTTTCACAAAAGGAAGGAATTGATTATGAAGAGACGTTTGCACCAATAGCAAGATATACTTCTATCAGAACTGTCCTTTCCTTGGTATCCTAGATGAAATGGAAGCTACATCAAATGGATGTAAAAACAACTTTTATAAATGGATTCATAGAAGAATAAGTATATATTGAACAACCACCATGATTTGAAACCCATGACAAGGAAACACATGTATGCAAATTAAAGAAAGATCTATATGTTAACACATAAAATTGTTCTCCTAGATCTCTATGGTACAAACCATAATTATACATCATATTCCAACAATTATTTCCTCCATTTTGACCTTCACAACTAAAATTCCACCAAATATGGTCCATAACATTATTATTCCTTCCCCATAAATGAAGGGAAGTTGAGCATTTATTGTGATTTATCCCCACTCTCTCCGAAAAGGACAAAAAACCCTAAAAATGAGAATGGGTAAAAAACCATAGATAAATACCATGCACAATAAAATAACATGGTTCATTACCATGGGTCAAGAAACCTTGTACCATCCTATAAATCCATTGTGAAGGTCTCCCCAAAAACACTTTTAATTGCACTTTTGAATTTTTGGCATCCATTCATTCACTCTTGAGCCTTTCGCCATTATCATCAAAATTTTCCATATCATTCCCACGGTGTATATTAATCTTGATCCATACTCATTTGGATCCATTCCCCCTATTTTATGACCACTAGTGGAGTAGACTGGAGACCCAAACCGTGGAGCTGCGAGACCATTTCCTCGGATGACTGCAATGGCCCACTTTAAAGAAAGGTATGCCTATTATTGTTATTTGTTGTTAGTTATAAAATAAAATCAAAATCATAAAAAAATTTCCGTTATTTCTTACTATTAGTTATTGTTGTAAGTCGAGGTTGAAAGGCACTTCACACCATTGAACTCTACCCTACGATTCTGTTGATATAGGGTACATGCTTTTGCACGTAGTAGGGGAGAAATCCTCACTACAGTTTTTGCCACTCCACTCGGTCGATCCCTCTAGATATTTATTTTTATAGGTGTTTCTATTGGTTTTTTATGATTGGATACCTTCAGTCATCATATATTTTACCCCTCACGACATATCCAAACCAGTCTTGCCTCAGTGCCTGACCCCCTCAACCCAAGATGATAGCCTTTTACCCAAAAATTCTCATTTTCGACTGGATTGCACTTATTCGATAGAAATCTGCGACCAGGTCACACATTTTTTCCTGATAGGTGTGACCTAGGTCATGCCTTCCACCCCGATAAGTGCAACCTAGACTAGAACTCCATATCTCACTTGTTTTGACGCTTGGAGAGACCCTGGTCACTACTGTGACCCATTTTTGTGCGACTTGTCATGTATAAACCCCTGTTTTGTGTGACCTGAGTCTTTTTACTATTTTTCTATTCGATTGCAACTATTTCATAGTTCTACATGACCTTGATAGCACTTGTTCTTCCAACAGGTGTGACCTGCAGTTTTCAGTCATTTTCGGTGTTGGAGATTCTTGTGCCAGACCCCTTGTTTGTATCCTACCCCTTCCTAACCTTTTTCTATCCATATATGATCTATTACAACCCCTTGGTTCATTTTGTGGTCCTATTTTCCTTGTATGTCAGTCCCTTGTGTCGAGCGTCATTGTTGAGACCCTCTGTGTGTTTCCTACATACTGATCAATTCCTTATGCACTCATCTACTTGTGTATATTTTATTTTCTTGAAGAATTAATTGTGATTTTGCATGATATTTAGTGTTACTTATCTAAATTTTTGTGTCTCAGTTGTGATATCGCTGGGGTTTATACACATCACTTGTGCACACATATCACACGCTAAATTAAAACACTTGGTTCATGGCCCCAATCTAGCCTAAAAAATTAACTTAACTCAACCAACATTGTAACCTCATTTGAGGACCAAAACAATCTTGTAGCTAAGTTAGGACATTGGGGATATGCATCCAAATAACACCCCTTTGTCACTCACACTTAGACATAGATATTCTCCATTAGGGGACCAAAATCCTATTGTACTTGTTGAAATAGTCACAACCAGTATGTCAGAGGACCCCCTCTCTACGGGAGTAAACCACAACAAAGGGGTTATGGAAGTCAAGGTGGAATACCACACTCCATTCTGTACTGAAGGATAAAGCTTCATAGTCCTCCTCATGCATGCCAGTGTATATCGGGTGTCGAGGGACAAAGGGTTGAAGTCCCAATAAACCACTCCGGACTTGTCATGAATGAGGTATCTGAGTGTAGTATGGATTTCTCCCCTACTACGTACAAAAGCGCCTACCCTAGATCGTCCTGATCATAGGGTAGGGTTCAACAATAATAACACAAAACAAGAACAACAATAATAATATTTTTTAAGTTTTTCAAATATATTCTACTAACTAACAAACATAAAAGCATTCATACATTTTTTTTGTAATGTGGGCCACCGTAGTCGTCCGAGGAAATGATCCCATATCTCCACGATTTGGGTCTCCAGTCTCTTCCACGAATGGTTGTCAAAATGGGGAATGGATCCAAATGGGTACGGAGTGAACTCAATGTACACCATGGGAATGGTATGGAAATATATGAGAATGATGGAATAAAAGTATGTTTCTAGAATGTGACAAAAAGTGTGGCTAAAATTGTTTTGGGGGAGGCCTTCACAATGTATTTATAGGATGGCCCTAGGGTTTTTGAGCCATGGTATTTTATTGTCCATGGTGTTTATTTATGGTTTTCGACCCATTCTCATTTTTAGGATTTTTTGGCCATTTTTGGAGAGAGTAGGGATAAATCACAGTAAATGCTCAACTTCCATTCATTTATGGGGAAGTAATAATAATGTTTTGGACCATATTTAGTGGAAATGTAGTTGTGAAGGTAAAAATGGAGGGAATATGATGTATGACTATGGTTTATACCATGGAGAGCTGGGTGAATATTTTTTGTTGTTAATAGATTTCCCCTTGATGTGTGAGGGTGGGAGCTCATTATATGGCCAATAGACATCATAAGATCAAGGGAAAATGGTGACAATGATGGAGAGACCATAGAGAACCGTAGAGGAGTGGAGTCTCCTGATTCGAACTATGGTGGATTTTGGTTTGTATTACTTATAAAACATGGACGAGGCACATGTAATCTTATACATGTACATGGATGAGGTGGGCATACCCATGCTCGTAACAATGTCTCAAAAATAAAATGGGGATCAAGGATCAAACAATAAGAGTTGATCAATACATATACAACTAGTGGTACAAAATGGTGGCCTCACTAGGAGGCTTAATAGAAATACTGATCTTAAGAACTGGTACATAGGAACAATGGCATTCTCATAGAATGCAATATCACAACAATTGATGCTCTACTAGATCTGGAGGTGTACACATCTGCATGGACTCAATTATTGAGGGTCATAATCGTTGTGGTACAATATACATCATCAATAACTGGAGATACATAGAAGCATGAAACTAAGGGGCTTCCGAACATTGCCGCCAACGCAACCTAGAAATCACAAGGGACATGAGATTGTATGGGTCCCACAAATAGACTCACCAATGTGTGAGATTCAGGTGAAAATCAGGGTCTTCAACCAAATAATGAAGGAACCAACACCCTATATGAATCTGAACGATGCGATGATGTAGCTGAAGTCGAGCATGTGAGACAAAACCAACCCGAAAGGCACTAAGGACTCCTTTCAAGTGGTCCAAGGAACTCATCAATGAGGTGGATGAAACCAATATATAGAGACCTCTTGGTCTATCCTATGGAATAGATGTGTTGACATTGATAGAGGGAGGCCTACAACTAACAAGGAATTGATGTTTTCTTGATAGAAGTACGAGGGGGATAACCAAATATGTGGAAGAATCAGGGGACTGAGACACTGAATGGGGAATAGGGGAAGGGGAGTACAGGGGACTCAAACTTCCTTTGTTTAGAGTAAGACGACATGGATGACGTAGAAAAAAATGAAACTGACTCATGGGAAAGGGATTGTGGCTATAAAACCAAGAAGATAACTGCAATGGGAAATACTTGGGGGGGTAACTAGAATAGTGATATCCATGGGATCCAAGGGAGACTCATCAAATAGTACTCTAAACAAAGGTGACCCAATGGGGGGGAGATTCCATAATGTGAGATCATATGTGATGGTTCCTAGAGACACCATTTGGTCCTTCTTCATAGTTTAAAGATCACAAAGAAGGGATAGAAGTATGAAACTATCTCGTGGAGTTTTATCGAGCACGAGACGATAAATGCTCAATGGTGTTTTCATTTTTAGAGACTCTGAAAACAAAAAGAATACTCCAGTGGTTCTCTTTTTCATATGGTAGTCCCCTAAGCCCGAAAAAGGATAAAAGTGTACAAAGGAGAGCTCTCCTAACAACAAGGGATAGAGAGACTTCTTTACCATTGGTAGTCCAACCAGGTTGGAAAAAGGTTAAACGTATACTGACTGGACGATCATTCAAATACTTTTATGAGCATGAACGAAACCATGATTGCTTGGAAATATTTTCTTGATGAGAAGGATGGAAAAGAGCTTAAAGACAACCCATAATAATTGTTTTTGAAAGTTACAGTTCCAATGTCCGACAAAGCATAAAAGGATACAAAAGGAAAAGTTCCTAGCTGGAAGGTGCCAGGGTGTTTCTTTTCTTTAAATAGTCTACATAGTCCAAAAAAGGAGATAAACGAGGCCCCATAGACACCCTTTCAAATACTTTAATGAATGCTAAAGGAAGAAATATTGCTCGACAGTATTTTCATTCTTTTAGGAGTCAAAAAAGAGCTTAACAGAACTCCATAATGGTCAGTCAAGCAAGGAGGAAGTGTTTGATGTACCAAAAGAAGTTATGTTGTGAACATGGATTATAGGAATAAAAGTGGAACACTTTATGGGGCCTCCTTGCAGGACAATGTATGGTAGTAAAATAAGGCCAACTATGCAGTATGGATGGAGAAGATGGCTCTTGAACATGCCAATACGTACAAG
Organism: Pseudotsuga menziesii; assembly: GCA_001517045.1. Classification (NCBI taxonomy): domain Eukaryota; kingdom Viridiplantae; phylum Streptophyta; class Pinopsida; order Pinales; family Pinaceae; genus Pseudotsuga; species Pseudotsuga menziesii. Next base: position 882,079 of record LPNX010807195.1, read on the forward strand.
GTGTGATTCACGTGGTGACATGAAAATCGAGGTGAATCCAGGTGTCACGTCCCCGACCCTCCGACCGGCGAAGAGGACGCGACCCACACCAATGCATACGGGCAGACAGCCCCATGAACATGCACAAGGATAAATGCTGATATTAAAAACTTAACATAATGCATACGAAGATGCATAAAACATACAAGGATACATAGTTACTCAACATTCAGCGGAAGCAACACACACATTCTAGCATTTAACATGTTCATCATGATTGATGAAACAATAGATATAATTGTAGAGATGAAACAGTCAGGATTACTTATCTTTTGATGAAGAATTCTCTCGCAACCAGCTACGTCACTGCAACGTTCCACCCAACCATAGGCCAGTGTGCTCATCAATCTCTCAGTAACACTGCCACCCCCAAGCTGGGCATGATTCCTCAAGGAATAAGGGTCAATGCAGGCTTACACATAGCCAAGGTTCACAAAGCAGCAAACCAACACAGTTGGGATTCACCAGGTCATCAAGGAGATAGGAAGGGCTAATGCTAAGCTGGTGACCACAACACCAGCCTTCTCAAGCATACCCAGCCTCCACATTCCACTCACAACAGTCTGAAGACCAACCACTACATACCATAGCAACACAATCCCTTCACAGCCCTGTGAAGAAGGCAAGATGACCTGTTGACAATCCCAACCAAATGGTGAACACGACTCAAGCCGCAAGACAAATCAGAGTTGTTCTTGGCCCTAGCATGGACAAAACAACTCAACAGCAACCCAAACTAGGGTACTTCAGCAACCCAAACTCATAATGAAAATGATGGCAACGTCACACAGTCCACAAAACAGAGACATCGTTGATGGCAGAAAACGACTCACTAGGAATCCATAGCGGCCAAAAGCGTAATTGGGCACCACAGCCAACAAAACGTGGGGAAGACAACAGTCCCAAAACATAATTAGTGAGCACAGCTCACAACATGGGAAAACAACTCCAATAGTCTGTGCGTGAGGGAAACTTGCACCAAACCGCAAAACAAAAAGGAAAACATATGCACAGGCCACAAATCAGTAAGGAAACTTACACATAGTCCCTGAGCATAAAAATGGCTTCTGCACCCGAAAATTCTGAGTGACAACCACGATTTCACCCGCTCCCTGCGTGAAGAAAACCAACGCAGAATTCTTGTGCGTGAGGAGAAAGGACGCGGCCAACAAAGTGTGGGAAACAATAGTCCATCCACAACAAAAGAGGTCCCACAGTGATTCTTCATAGTCTGACAATGGTGGAGACCAAAAACTTCGACTCCATGCATGAGGAGAACAGACCATGGCTTTGCGTGAGGATGAATAGACCACAACAATGGAGGAATGGAGGAGAATAGAGTCGTGGAAGAGTGGAGTGTGTTTCTTCTACCCCACGCGAGTGAAGAGGAGAGTCCGCTGGTGGAGTGGGCACGTGGGCAAGGATGGATAGTCCTGCCACACCCACCACCACTCAGCATTAACTACCCCAACTAACAAAATAGGACATTAAAGAGGTTGGATGAGACAAGGGAAGATGACACAAGGATTTCCCCGCCCAAGACCAAGGTTGGACATCCCCCACACCCTTATCCTTTGGAATCATGCCCTTTTCATTTTAACGTTGCACTATCGTAGCTGGTTGTGGGTTTATTTTAATTGATGTGCGTGTTTACATGATGCTGAATTATAATGTGTCGGATAGCACGATATACCATCGGCAACTATCCCCATTGCCGAAACATACACAACCAAATCGATGGTGGGGCTTTTGCCTTTAGCTCCTTACCACGATTAATTACAATATATACATCATGCAAACGGGGTCAAAACCAGGGTGTTACATTCCCCTCCCCCTTGGAATAACATCGTCCTCGGTGTTCCAATACATAGGAATACATATACAATTGCACATCAAAATTTCAAAATTTTGCAGATCTGTCCCACATTCAGTTATTCACTTTGAATTCTCAGGACCAAGCCCCTTGGCTTCCATGAACTTCTCCCACTGGTTCTCAGCTTTCAGCTTAGCCCGAAGCCTAGGAACTTTGCGACTATTTCCCTCATCATGTTCCCTCATTGGGCAGTCCCAGCGTAAATGATGTCCTCCGCATTCCCAGCATTTCACTGGCTGCTTCACCTTTACCTACTCACTTTCCTTTGAGTCTTCATGCCTGGACCGTTTCCCAACGGGTCGCTTGGACGAATGTCCCATCGCTGATCCACCTTCCTTTCTTTTGCCGATTGCTCCCAGAATGCTTTTCACCTCCATTTGCAAACCAATAGAGTCTTGCAAAATCTGGTGGTTCATTTCATTCTACCTTTTCTGTATCTTGAGAATCTCCCCAATATTTTCTTGGGTCTTGGCAATCATTTGAAGGAGACTTCCAGCCAAGTCCAACAACTTTTGATCTGCTGCCATGATCAATGTGCACCACCTGGTTTCACTTTTCTCACCTATGAAATGCACCATTGAAATTCTGTCAGACCAAGCATAATATAGACATTGAAATCAGTCAGTTAATTACCCAATTGGCATGATAATCCAAGTCTTATCAAAGAGACTTTCATATTTTCATGCGTTCCCAATAAGCACATGATCTCATTCATGTCCATTCTTGGGCAGGGAATTAACTATTCCAGCATTCACAATTACTTTAAGCAAATACACACATTCCATTTTCAGTCATACATGCATTCAACAATATTTTGTTTTCACAATGCATATATATATATAATTAAAAAGGGCAAGAGAGAGCAGCAAGAGTTTTTCCCCTCTTTGTTTTGTTCCATCCTGGAACCCACACCACCGATGTGGCTTTTTAGCTCTCAGCCTCTTTCACTTCACCGTGAATGCTGGTCCAATCTCTCTTGGTCATGACACTTAGTGTCTTCGGTCTATTCCAGACCTCTAAACCATGGAGTCTCTCCACATGGTTTGTCTCGGCTGCTAGGACCTCCACAGTCTTACTAGCACCTTTTTCCATTACCGCTCATTCCAAGCTCTCCAGGACAGTCACATGTCCACATGCACCTTTAGGATGCTCTCATAGTCCTCGCTTCCAGTGATACCTATATCCAAACATTGAATAGATTCACATGTTTAGTTTATTCTTATCAGTTTTATCTCTAAAACAAGAGCTTAAAGCATCATAACCAAATCATATACACATGTATATTCATAAGCAAAATAATCCAATACTTATCTGTATTGTACGTTTCCTCGTTCATCCACAGGATCCTGCTTCGCTTTGCAAGCCTTGGGATCGCCTATGGACTTGGATGTTAGGTCAGCACGCAAGCGGCTCCACAACATCAAATAATTAATGTCCAACTAGTACATCCTCATGTCAACTGGGCTTGGAACTTTACCACGACCATTTCCAGGTCTAGGATCTACTATGGATCCTCAGGCATATAATAGCCCAACATACACTTATATCAACAATAACCCTTACTCTGCAACCCCTCACAACAACCATTTACCTTTTACCTTTAGGGTGCAACACCCCACTGCATCTATTTATCCTGTCAGCACAAGCAATATAAGAAAAAATCATCAGCGTTATTACTCTAAAACTGTAACCATATTTCATATTATTCACTATCAAGTATTGAGATACCAGGAGTGCGTCCAATCCCTAGGGTGTAATCAATATTGAAAACCATTTCATGATCCAACATCGGGAAAGTGTGCACTCTTTTCCGGTGTGTGCCATGTAGGCCCTATTCATACTCAAGCAATCGGTCATAATGGATATTAAATCAAAACATGTTTTGCATATGGAATTTTAATAATTTGACATGCATATTCTTAGAAAGGGCCACAGAACACTTATCCATTTGTCAACATAGTATGCCTTTGTTAAGGAGGAATGGGGGCTCCTTCTCTGAGTTAACAATCCCTCGGTTTGCCATCCCAACTCCTTTTCACATTTCATGTTCACACATGTCTTACCGACATAATTTATACCATCTCACTCATGTTGCTACCAAGCATGTAGTGCATATGAGACATTTCCAAAATGTCCAATGGCGTTTCACCCGAAACCCATTTCCAAGGGAAAACCTTCCCATGAAGTTTGGCTCTTGCAGGCCATCACACATGATCTTCTTGCAACGTGCACCCCTAGCACATTCATCAAATATCCAAACAGTCAATCATTATCTGATAATACAATCCAAATTGATTGTTCCATAACCAAGCAATGACATTGGTAATCAAATTCAATAGGAAATTCCAATTCTGTCTACTACAGAAATTAGTTTGCTTCTAACATAATATGAATACCCACTTACAATGCGTCCTCTTGACACAATCTTATGCAAACCAATAGTGATTAGTGGTCGTCAGCAATTTCTTAAATATGAAATTCACAATTCAAATTTAACAACCCATTATGCGTACCAACTAGCTTTACAGCCATAAGACTCTTCTCATAAGGTTTGGCTCCTTTACATGGTAGATTCTAGCATTGGTCAGGGTCTTACCTCTCACTGCCATGCTCGAAATAATCTACCTAAAACCTGAGCTTCAATCATCCAACACAATCTTATGCAAGCCAATAGTGACTAATAGTTGTCAGCAATTTCTTAAATCTGAAATTCACAATTCAAATTTAACAACCTATTATGCATACCAACTATTTTTACAACCATGAGACTCTTCTCATAAGGTTTGGCTCTTTCACATGGTAGATTCTGGCATTGGTCAGGGTCTTACCTCTCACTACCATGCTATAAACAATCTACCTGAAACCTAAGCTTCAATCAACCAAACACTTGGTAAGTCTAGATGCATATAAACTTCTCATTGCTACAACCATCACTGAAGCATTTTCAGAATTTATAAAATTCAAATACTTCTAGCTGTTAATCACATCAATATTACCAAAACTCATTTACTTCATGCAATCATTATCATAATAACATTTGCAAGGCATAGTCACATAATTCATGCAATTAAATGAAATGTTTAGATACTCCTTACTTCACAAGCGTATCATTTGTACCACCTTTCTCTTCCATAGAGCATTTCTGGCAGCCAATTGATCATGACTATCCTCTTTAGGAACTTACTATCCTGTATTCATAACAGCTTTTGAAATGGTTCCTGAATTGTCATCAATTCATCATTTCAGCCATTAGTTATTCATAATATCACATGCACTCATCTCAATGCATTCATGCAATGCATCACAACATTTGCACCTATACTTATGCAATCAGTCACTCACACCCTTCATATGCATCCATTCAATGCATGACTACAAGATTCATAAAATCTTTTTAATGTATATACATTCAATGCTACCTTGCATTGATTCAGGGATACTATTCATTCAACACACCATGCATGGCCTAACCATGACTACCTCATATAGGATGCATTACTATAATCAAGATCATCAGTACTTACCTTCCTTGGGATACTAAGCTCAATCAATATATACAGGCATGACACCTTTCTATATTCAATTATCCACATGGTATGAGGTCTCTTACCTTTACCATTCCATGGAATTTGTCATAAGCAAACTCTTACCTGCATGGGTCATACTTACACCCTTGACATTACTAATTTGGTTGGTATCTTGCAGGAGATTGTAGAATTTGCTCACCAACTTTTTATCCTGGAATTGTTGCTTTATCCCTTTCTCCATAGGGTTTCTGGTCACATTCATCAGCATCAGCAACATATTCAGCTAGGTCCATGTTGTTGTTGGGTTTTCCACTAATTCCAACACCAATGCAATAGTTATCATTAGTGGCTCATTATAAATATATAATTTTCAATATTCTTACCAACATGTAATATCCTATGCATGCAATACATATCCTCATACATTTCAAGTATCAAACTTAGGAAATGTAGTTATAATCAGCAAGATAGGGTTTTAAGGAAACTTCCCTTTTCAAGTCTCAGGTCCTTGCATGGAACTCCTCTTCCACACAACAGTTGGTTAGCCTTCATAGTCCTTGCTACCTCTGGGCATGCAACTTTCCAGATTTTTCCATTTGATAGCAATGACCGTCATTAGCACTTTTTTGCTCCATGCTCATATTCTGGTGACTTTCCCTTGTTCCCTACTGGATAAGCTTTCCAACGCCTATCCACATGCTTCATTCTGACCTCGGGTGTGAAAACCACACCACTTCTAAAAATGAAGATTTTCACCAAATCTCGGCATTTTACACACAACTGCATTTGGACTGGGTGCCAACTTTAGCCACCTGTAAACCCCACTGAAAAACTACTGAAAAATCCTGTTGAAAAATAGTTGAAATTTGCTGGAAAATCCCACTTGAAAATCTCAACATTTCCTCTGCAGAATCGGCTCTCATTTCGACTATTACTCTGACGTTTCAGCAGTCGAAACAGCTAGCTTCTCCGATGCTCATCGGCTGTCAGATCCACTAAGCACTACGCATCAACGATCTGTTCCTCTACTTTTCTCTGACGTGTCGGATCCATATTCATCTAGGCAGCCGCAATGGTGGACGTTCAATCCACTCACTTCATCCGACATAGCTCATCGGTTGTCCAAACAACTAAATTTTTTCGACGTGTCAGGCCAATCCTCCTCTGGCTTTCGACGTATCAGCAAACTGATCCTCTATTTCTCTTCGACGTGTCGCGGTCCAATCCTCTAAAGTTTTTCAACGTTTTTTGTACTTAGAAATTTTTTCAGAAATCTTTCTTCTTCCTTCTGTCGCCGCATCGACAACCTCATCTTCTATTTTTCTCCGCTACTTGCCGCGGCATCGGCTACTCAAATAGCTAAATTTTGCTGACGGATTCCATACTTAGACGAATTTTCAAATTTTCAAAATTTTCCCCTTTCTACTTTCTTCCGTTGACGGCATCGGAAGTCCTTTCGGCTAACTCAGCCGACGTATCGGCTACTCAAACAGCTAACGCCTTCTGATGATCTCAACACTTAGAAAATTTTTGAATTTCCCCTTTTTGTCTTCCCTTTCGCCGCTTGATCGGCTCAATTTTCTTCTTTTCATCGGTGAACTAGTTCCATCCACAGTCGCAACGTCGAAACATGATCTTTGATCTTCTTCCGATCGGCGAGCTGATTTTGACTATCATCGGCAGTCTTTTCTCATCGGTAGGCTAGTGCTTTTGGCTTCCGTAATGGCGGGCGCACGAACAACTTTCTTCTTCCGATAGCCGATGATTTCTTTACTTAGAAAAATTTTCAACTTTATTCATGGCGTCGGCGGTTAGAGGCCTTACCCATCGGACGCGTAGTTGTTTAGCCATCCGCAACGTCGGGCGCTCAATCAACTATTCTCCCCCGACGGACGTCGAATACTTAAAAAAATTTCCACGATTTTCCGTCCAAGTGTTCCCGTCGGGCGTGCTTCCATCTAGCTCTTCCACTACATCGGAAGTCCGTTCCACTAAGTGTTTCGATGGCTCAAACACTTAGAAAAATTATTTTCTGCCTGCCCCTCGTCGAATGGCCTTTCGACTACACCTTCTGGAATATCGGAGGAGCTCCCCACTTAGTTCTTCGATGACCCGATGAGCTTGGCACTCAGAGAAATTTTTCAACAAAATTTTCTATCATAATTACTGATCTCTGCTGGGCAGAAGGAAATCCTGCCTCTATCACTGCATCCTGGTGGTCCATGCAGGCCCATGCTGCAACATGAGCTCTGATACCACGCTATCACGTCTCTGACCCTCCGATCGGCAAAGAGGATGCGACCCACACCAATGGATACAGGAAGACAGCCCCATGAACATGCACAAGGATAAATGCTGATATTAAAAACTTAACATAATGCATACGAAGATGCATAAAACATACAAGGATACACAGTTACTCAACATTCAGTGGAAGCAACACACATATTCTAGCATTTAACATGTTCATCATGATTCATGAAACAGTAGATATAATTGCAGAGATGAAACAGTTAGGATTACTTATATTTTGATGAAGAATTCTCCCACAACTAGCTACGTCGCTGCAATGTTCCACCCAACCATAGGCCAGCATGCTAATCAATCTCTCAGCAACACTGCCACCCCTGAGTTGGGCATGATTCCTCAAGGAATAAGGGTCAATGCAGGCTTACACATAGCCAAGATTCACAAAGCAGCAAACCAACACAGTTGGGATTCACCAGGTCATCAAGGAGCTAGGAAAGGCTAATGCTAAGCTGGTGGCCACAACACCAGCCTTCTCAAGCATACCCAGCCTCCACATTCCACTCACAATAGTCTGAAGACCAACCACTGCATACCACAACAACACAATCCCTTCACAGCCCTGTGAAGAAGGAAAGACGACCGGTTGAAGATCCCAACCAAACGGTGAACATGGCTCAAGCCGCAAGACAAATCAGAGTTGTTCTTGGCCCTAGCGTGGCCAAAACAACTCAACAGAAACCCAAACTAGGGTACTTCAGCAACCCAAACTCATAATGAAAATGATGGCAACGTCACACAGTCCACAAAACAGAGACATCATTGATGGCAGAAAATGGCTCACTAGGAATCCATAGCGGCCAAAAGCGTAATTGGGCACCACAACCAACAAAATGCGGGGAAGACAACAGTCCCAAAACATAATCAGTGAGCACGGCTCACAACATGGGAAAATGAATCCAATGCTCTGTGCGTGAGGGAAACTTGCACCAAACCGCAAAACACAGAGGAAAACATATGCACGGGCCACAAATCAGTAAGGAAACTTACACACAGTCCCTGATCGTAAAAATGGCTTCTGCACTCGAAAAACCTGAGTGACAACCACGATTTCACCCGCTCCTTGCGTGAAGAAAACCAACGCAAAATTCCTGTGCGTGAGGAGAAAGGACGCGGCTAACAAAGTGTGGGAAACAACAGTCCATCCACAACAAAATAGGTCTCACAACCATTCTTCACAGTCTGACAATGGTGGAGACCAAAAACACCGACTCCATGTGTGAGGAGAATAGACAACGGCTCTACGTGAGGATGAACAGACCACAACAATAGAGGAATGGAGGAGAATGGAGTCGTGGAAGAGTGGAGTGTGTTTCTTCTACCCCATGCGAGTGAAGAGGATAGTCCATTGGTGGAGTGGGCACGTGGGAAAGGATGGACAGTCCTGCCACACCCACCACCACTCAGCATTAACTGCCCCAACTAACAAAACAGGACATTAAAGAGGTTGGATGAGACAAGGGAAGATGACACAAGGCTTTCCCACCCCTAAGACCAAGGTTGGACGACCCCCACACCCTTATCCTTTGGAATCATGCCCTTTTCATTTTAAATTTGCACTGCTGTAGTTGGTTGTGGGTTTATTTTAATTGATGTGCGTGTTTACATGATGCCGAATTATAATGTGCCGGATAGCACGATATACCATCAACAACTATCCCCATTTCCGAAACATACACAACCAAATCAATGGTGGGGATTTTGCCTTTAGCTCCTTACCACGATTAATTACAATATATACATCATGCAAACGGGGTCAAAACCAAGGTGTTACACCAGGAAATGGCCCAAAAAATCATAAGAGAGCACAAGACATGGGTCTCGTCAATAGATGGAGGATGGAAAATTGAATTCAATGTTGCAAACAGTGTGGAAAATGGACACCAAATGACTCTATGGTGCACAAAAGAAAAACTAGACCAAATGGAGGCCTATAAATAGGGGGGACCACATGACATGTGTCATTTTTACTATGTAGCGGTGAGTTGGACTGGAGGGCCCCATAACACAACTATTTATTGCTTCCAACTAGACCGATGATTTTCCAATATGTGACTTTTAGGTAAGATCTCTAACCGAGTCTGTCATTTTTAATGGTGCATTTTTTGCTTTTCCTAACTCCGGTGGTTTTGGCCGAGCCCAAAGGGTTCTCGGGGCTGAGTTGTTCTTTTTAAGGGAAAAGGAGTGACCCATGTCGCACTTATTAGGCATACAGTCATGACCTAGTCACAAATATCGAGGAGATAAACATGACCTGGGTCACACTTGTTAAGGGGATAAGAGCGACCCAGTCGCACCTGTTCAAGGGATAAGAGTGACCTAGTCGCACATGTTCTGCATTTTTGTGTGACTTTGGTCGCACAAAAAGGGAAAACATGTGCGACCTAGACCAGAATGAGGATTTTTGCATGACTGGGTCTAACAGGGATTGTGCGTATATGCAGGATGCCTCAAGTTGCATGGCTACAGTGAGACATTGGGGATCTCCAAGAGGAGGTGGATGATGATGGGGCAGTATAAGATACACTTGGATGATGTGGGTTATTAAATTTCTTCTATATCTTGTTGATGCATTCAGAAAAATTGTTGTTGAACAAGCTCATGAGCTACTGGGATCGAGTTTCCAAGTGTTTACTCATCGAGGGTGAGCGTTTGGAGATCACTCTCCAAGATGTGTATTTTCTGAATGGACTTCCATTACTAGGTGTGATCAATGACACCATGTCGATGCTACCATGGGGGGTGCTGATGGATGACCTTTTCTCTAGGCATTTATATGCCTTGACATTTGTGCACAAGTCGTACATAGTAGTGTGCGACATTGATATTTTCGAGACTCGAGTAGTGGAAACTATGGTGATGCACATACTAGGATGGACATGGATGCATAAGATATTAGGTGATCAACTGCTGATGGTGGAGAGTGTGTTGAGGGGAACCTACTATGGGTGGGCCCAAATGTACTTGACTATGGTTTGGCGTGGGATGAGCCATTCTAACTCGATGGGTGTGAATTTTTGTTTCCCCTATTTCTTGTTCTCATTTTGTTTTGAGTGTCTGCCTACACTGTGACCACATCTGTCGGTGCGTGAGGGGGGACCTCGCGAGCATCGCATGATGAGGTGGTGCAAGATGATGATTAAAGAGGAGGTGGATTGGATGGTTTCTTCTTCACCCGTGATATTTTTACACCATGTTGATAGCTTCCAGTCCTCAAAGAGGACTACCCATATGTTGGGATGGATTACTAGGGAGACACAGAGATGCCTTGACCTATGGGGAAGGTTTGGGGACTTAACGGTACGTATAGATGATGATTTTGTGTTTCCATTCATATATATTTTACTATATTAGTGGTAGCTAGATCATGTGTGTGATAGATATTGATGACATATTGAGTGCATATGCAGACGTGGGATCGCACCCTCCAGGAGGGTGCTAATGATGCAAGGGTAGGGTGGAGGGTTTAGATCCACCTGCTCATGGGAATAGATAATGGCGGAGTGTGACAATGGAATTAATACGACTGTACGTAGAGAATTTTCTCGAGGGGGTCACAAACGATGGTTGGAATTACCTTGATGACGATCTGATCGTTGCATGCTATAGGGCTACTCCATAGTTGATCTATCTCATGAGGAGGATTGTGATTGCTGCTGAGTACATTAGAGCAGCGACACAGGGTGATGTTCTGATGGAGGAGGAGAGCTCCAATGAGGAGGAATCAGATGAGGACACAAAGTCATAATGGGATGACTTAGACTAGCAACATGTGATGTTTCCCCCAATGCATTCGTGCATGGGGATTTTTGTATGATATGTATGATCAGCCGAGAAAGCATGTGGAGCTTCTCATTTTGTAATGAACATTATAATATGATATATATGCATGTGGATGCACCTTTTTATGTGTTTTATGGGTTCTTATGAGTCTCTTTTATGATTATGATGATGCGTATATCTATATGCGATGATTGATGTGGTGCTATAGAATGTCATTATCCATTTGGTCTGCTACAATATTGATACTTCTTGGAACATGCATGAATGCAATTGATTCGAAATGTCTAACAAAGTATCTAGTGCACAATAACTTTCTAAAGAGGAAAGGATCACGTACCTAGTAGCAGTTAGTCAACTGGGAGTATAAGAATAAATCAAGGCGACAAATACCCAAGTGGAGGGCGGTGGTTAGGAGACCAGCGAAGCCATTATACTCATCCTAGTTTTTGGTAGCAATACCAACACACATTCCATAGATATGAATCAACTCATGTGATGGGGAATAAATGACCAACGCAACCGAGGCGATATTAGGAGACCATCTACTTGCTCCATCAATGAAACCAACATAGAAAGGTCAGGTAGGATCCATATGGAGCAACCAAGGAAACAAAATATGAGACTCTTGGAAAAAAAGATGTAAACTAAGAAACAAAAACTATGATACAAGGGTATTTAATGGTGAGCTACTTCAAGTATAAAACCTCTTGAGGTAAATCCCATTGCAGGGATTCTTCCAGAAGTGGCCATCAGATTCAACAAGGGTATATCCCTCATTGTAGAGACATCAATGGATGACATATGGGCCATACTACATAGAATCAAAATTCCCTTTCCCTAACTTATCATTGGCTTTGTCGTAGATAAGGACTAGGCCCCCCTCGCTAAAGGTGCATGGATGGACATGGGATTTATAGTGAGACTTTGATTGATTCTTAGCCACTTTAATCATTTGGAGAGAAGCATAATGGTCCTCATTGGTCTATTCCAACATAAGTAGGTGTTGTTCTAATGGTGAAGTATTAGGTAGAAGTTTGATGACAAGGCAAAGTGACAGAATCTGTCATTTAATGGTGTTGTAAGGAAATATTCAACTGATGCATACATCGCTTGTTCCTCTATCTTGTATGGTACAAGTATAGAAAAAAATACCACAATAGTATATCATTTCCCTATATGGTTAATATACTTGATTAAAGTGACTCTCTTAGATCGGATCCAAATGTCCTAGTCTTCATTCCACTGTTCTTCATGCGATCTAAAGTATCTGCAAGGAAACATCATAAAAGAAGACAATAATATGAGAGTAAAAAGATAAATTAAAAATCCATATTAGTGATAAAGGAATCTAACAATAAATGATTAACATGCATACAAATCAAATGTGGGAAAGGGGAACAGTTTTGTATTAATAAACTGAAAAGATAAAGCTACAACCAAAGCCTTGAAGGTAATAAATTTGTCTCCACTATGTATTTGACACACTCATAAAAAGCTCTTCTCTCACAACAAAGCCTTTTCCCACATAACTCACTTCTCTTTTCCTCTACACTAGAATTCAATCCAAGAGCATAAGGATGCTCTTCTTGGTCTCCCCTCATATATTCCATGAAGGATTCTTTTATAGGCCAAGGAAAGCTCATATGAGATGAGATATTTTGGGAAAAGGATAGGGGATGATCCCTATGGGCGAGAAGGTCGAATTCCAGCTCTACCTAACTGATAGGAACTTCCTCCATGAGAGATTTCGACTGGAAGCTTCTCAAAACTTCCTTTTTTTCCCTTTTGATTCTATCAAGGCTTCTTGCAGAGAGGGTAAAGGCGTCAACGCTTCTTGTGAACAGGGTAAAGGTGCTGGTGGAGGCTGATGTCAATGTAAAACAGGCTCCAATGCTCTATCATAGGGAAGAAAGTGCACCAGCCTACTCAAGAGTGGAAAAAACATCCAAAAGAATCCCTTACCAAGTTCTTTGAAGGGTGTCAGGCATCAGTGTATATTTTAGGTGCAACAAAATTCTCCCCAAAGTATGAAGCTAGAAGTATGTGATAGGTAAAATACTTTTTTAGATATCAGCCTGGTATCATAGGTAAAGAGAGATGAGCTCACAATGGAAATAAGACTAGTAACTGACTTGTTTGAATCAATCATGGCTGCAGACCAATACAATGCAAATCCATGAAGATGACCATGTCATGGCTATGAAAAATACAGTGTAGATCCATGATCAATGATGTAGAAATTGGAACATGGCTATGGAACATACAACGTAGATCCATGTTATCCAAACTCAATACTAGACACAACCACCAAACATATAATGTGGATCCATGTCATGAATTCAAATAATCCTTTGTCCCAACTTGATGATAGGCAGTTATCCAGATGAATGCCTAACTGCTCAAGGTCTTCATTCCAGTACCCAAACGATACAATTCTAGCCATGTGAATAGATCTATTGATGTCAAACATGGTAGGAACCACTTGATTACTAGTCATTGATGTATACTGTTAACAAGTGCAAGGGAAATAACCATTGATGTCAATGATCCCCAAGGTATCTTAGTACATTCTCCCAAGTGTGAATAAGGATTTTGAAGTCAAACACTTGATAGAATCTTTTGACCAGAGGTCATTGATGAAAACATACTATTGAAAGCAAGGAAAAATACCATTGAGGCATGCTGGATTCAAGGTACTTGACTTGGTTCCTAAGTCTATTTCCCGGATGACTCGTCAAAGGAGGGCCATGATGTTTCCCCAATCATCGACATGAAACATGAAACAAAAGTTGATTTTGAAGCGATGACAACCATGAGACTTACTTAGACATGACCCAATTTATTGGAAGGTAAAGTTACTAATGAGGTGAATTGCAGAAGAGACATCCTTTGAACAAATTGTGGCATGACAAATGACTTGGCAACATTGAATTGACGAGACAGAAACCAGTTGTAATGCAAGGAAGTGGCAATGCATTCTTTGAATTGAATAAAAGGAATCAGGTGACTCATGAAAGTGGATTGACTCAGTGACAAGATGAATTCCCAATTGTTTGACAATGAAAATGCAGGAAGGTGCCATGTTCAAAGGTAGATTGTGAGCTTCCATTGATACAAAATGAAAAGATATTTCCCATTCCCTTAATTTCCCCATCACGAAGGATGAGTGCCTATTTTTTCATTTTTATGAGTTCAAAGAGGGTAACAAACACTCGTTGTAGCTCATTGGATGATAAATCCATTCCCATATGTTTTATGAACTTGAGAAGGAGAGGTTTGTTCCCAGAAGAGGGTCTCTCAATGTTTAATTTAACAAGTCCATTGAAAGTTAACTCAGCAACGTTTATGTTTAGAGAGTTTGAACGAAATTAGGAGTCTCCAAAAGGTCCTTTTCGTATGATTTAGTCCCTAGGGCACGAAAAAGTATAAAATAATGCCCAAGAGAACTATTCTATCTGAATTCAACTAGAGTATTCCTTTTTCGTAATTAGTCAATCCGAAATGAAAAGGGGTAAACTATCGTCAGAGAGACAAATATTCAAGTACTTTTACGAGCATGAAGAAGACAAGTTCACTCGACAATATTTTCGTGTTTAAAGGAGTCTGAAAAGAGCTTAAATGTGACTCCATAAGGGGTCCTCTTTTTCATCAACCACTTTTAACGAGTCTTAAAAAGAATAAAAAGTATACTCGATACCCTTTGACTAGGTTTTTAACGAGCGTGTCAGAGTTATGAATGATGCTCGGTACTTTTTCATCTTAGTCCAAAGCATCAAAAAGACAAAAGAAACTCATATCATAGCCATAAATGCTTCACAAATATGACCTGGAATCTTCAAAAATCAAGTTAGGATCAATTTCATTATAAAAACTATAGAAATTAAATGGTAAAAACCCTAAAAATTAAAGTATTTTGATTTAGTATTTAAAATAAAAATAAAATTTCTATGAAAAGGGGTAAATAATAAACATTTTACCATTGTGACTTTTTACCATAGTAAAAGAGTGAAATTAGTGAAAAAGGGTTGATTTTCAACTGCAGATTCCAGGAGTTGTGGACCTTCTCTACTCGAACTGCTCGGACCAGGTAAGAGCTAACTCTTATTCCTTTATTTTTGCTAGTCATTTCTTATTTCTAGGGTCATTATTTTAGTATTTGGGAAAATCTCCAAAGATGCAAAATGTATACAGGATGACACCTTTTCCCCTTTCGGGAGGTGCGTTGGTGCACCTGTTGAAAGTGGAAAGGGCATTGAGGGCACTCTATCTATACGATGTGAAGGCGATGATGCTCTATTCTACTACAGATAGTGCACCAACAGTCGGGGACCCCAAAAAATCAACACATAGCCAATTTCAAGTTATTTTTATTTCTTTTAATGATCCCAAACTTCTTCTACTAGATGTTTAATTATGTTTTGCAAGTAAATCTAGGGGAAAATGGTTGTATGGAAAGAGAGGAAACATGAATTGGATGATCTATAAGAAAGAAATGGCCCAGTGAATTTGAGATCCCTCCATGATTGTGGGCTTCTCAAATTCTTCCAGATACCAGGAATGAGAGCGTATGTGCATTTTCTAGAGAAGATGATACATATGTGGGAACAAGATCAACAACACTTTGTGGTTGGAACTCACACTCTGACAATAGATGTAGAGGACATCTATTTATTGATTGGTATTTCCCATAGGGGAAGACCAGTAACACTGACAGGACCACATGGTTGTGAGGGATCCATGGATGACATGATCGATGACCATTGCTTGATAGGGACTCACTCAATTGGTGGGAAGATTCCCATCAAGCACATTATAGAAAGGATTTTACCATCGAGAGGGTTGTATGAACTAGGTCGGTTCACTTGACCACACAGGTGCACATGTTGTATGCTATAGAGTGCATGGATCCCACTATATTCAACTGGAGCAAGGGTCTATTGGTTAGCTTGAAATATCAGCTGACCAATTGAAGGAGAGGAGAGCTAAAGCAATTCAACTACAGGGCGATAGTGGTGTCCTTCTTTTCTAGAGAGGGTACCATTGATGAGACCTCAGGTTCCACTGAGCAGAATAGATGCCAAGGATCTCTGAATGAGTAGGTGGGAGGAAACCATGGACCTCCATGGTGGTGCAGGAGACCCCAGAGTTATCTATGACTGACATTTTTTCATTAGCTGAGAAGCCAAATTTTGATGGTAGAGGATTACGGATATGCGGGGACTGAATTCAGAGAGGATCCTGACCTTCCACTCCCAGTTGGGGAGGAGTAGGATGACTGAGGTAAGAAAGACACCATTATCCATGTTTTTCTATATTTTTTTATTTTATTTTTAATTTTTATGATGTAATTCTGAGATGTGCAGAAAATGTCTTATGCAAATATAGGGCCTTCCCGTCTAGCTAGAGCCTCACCTATTGAGAGGTGAGAAGCAGTCCGAGAGATGGTAATACTTAACACAAATGTGGATGAGGATATTGAGGAGATTGAGGAGAACCTACAATGATTGACTGTGGGGATTCCAGATATCTCAATCGATGACTTACCCATGCAGTATCAGTGCCAGACCGCAGGGATTTCAGGCCTCTTTGGGAGGCTATTCCATAGAGTGGATCGGGTCATGATGTTCTATCATGAGCACAATCAAAAGGATTATCCCATATTGGCTCCTTCATTTTTTTACTGCATTTACACTAAAATCTTCGAAGCTTCAGTTTTTGTCCTATTTATATGTATTTTGAAACTATGATAGTCCAAAAATTTAGGTGATATGAAAGCTTGATGCTTCAGTTGTTTTTGTATCTCAGCTTTACCTTATATATATATANATTTTTATGTTAAAATTAACTTAACTATGAGAAAGATACCAATCTAAGACAAAATTTTCTAATGAATCTGCCACATTGTTTAAATGTCTTGAAATGTGTTAAAAAGAGACCTACTCAAAAGGCCTTTCTAAAAGCCTAACTCTTTGGAATGTACGAAGGAGTAGGGGATCCCAGATGGTGTAGACTCGTTTTAGCTAATGAACTACCAATTCCAAATCTAAGTAAACCCTAATTTCAATTACATCATTAGCCAAGGATTTCATTAAAAATCCAATCACCGCATGATACTCTACGAGATTGTTGGTGGAGGGACCCAAACAAGCCCCCCCTGAACTCACCAATTCACTTGTAGGAGAGTACAATACCCAAGCTGCCGATATAAGATTCAAGGTATAATGATTAGCACCATCTGTAGAGCCGGTATAGGTGGTCATTTATCATTTTAAACATAGGACTATATAAGCAGGGTTGTGAAAAGCACATCTTGTATTCACACTAAAACCATGCTTTTAAAAAACACACCACTCTATAAACAATATTTACAAAGAACCTATGCTAGATGACCTAGGCATAGTATGTTTTGAGGTACATCCCATTGTGGGGTTCTCTCAAAGGTACCCCATAATAATATACTAACTCATATGTGCCTTTCTCTAAGACACAAATGATAATATAAGGCCCATGCCACATAGACTCTAGTTTCCCATCCCCCAACTTATAATATTTTTGGTCACAGTTCAAGACCAAGTCACCTTTATTGAAGGAGAGAGGTTGAATAGATCTGTCATATTAGGCTTTCATTCATCATTTGTGTGTGTCATTTGG
Source organism: Pseudotsuga menziesii (assembly GCA_001517045.1). NCBI lineage: Eukaryota > Viridiplantae > Streptophyta > Pinopsida > Pinales > Pinaceae > Pseudotsuga > Pseudotsuga menziesii. The sequence goes on from LPNX010807195.1 coordinate 900,259, forward strand.
TAAGGTAGCATTACACCGAGTTTCGTCAAGATTGTTTAAGTATAATAAACATTATTCTTATAAGGTGATATTGGGAAATAATTCTACAATGAGTTTCAGAAAAGGAATATGACACTCTATTGGAAAAGTGGACTTTGGTCTATATACCAATTGAAATGGTGTGAAACCAATGGATGTTTTGACGGTAGTCCTATAGGCCCACAACACAAAAAAAGTTGTGAATTCCAATTAGACTTAGCTTGACCTACCATCTGCTAAAGCATAGTTTTTAAGACTTTATTGATTGTTTCAACCTGTCCATTTGCATGCGTATAGTAAGGTGTAGAATTGTCGTGATGAAACCCTAATTTTGTACTTAATTCCACCATCATATTGTTCTGAAAATGTGACTCATGATCAGTCACAATGGCCCTACGGATCCCAAATCTGGCAATAATATGGTTGAATAGAAAAAGATCAGATGTATTTCCATCTTCTGCATATGTAGGCATATCCTCAACCCATTTAGTGAAGTAATCGATGAACACTATGATGTAGCCATACCCTCCGACTGAGGTAGGTATACAACGCATGAAATCTATGAACCATTTTGCAAAAGGGCCAACTGCTATGCCATGATGTAATAGAGCAGGATGGGTGCACTTTTTGATTTGAATAGTTGGAAAGGAGGGAATTTATTGACAGTTTCAATGCAATCCTTATAGATCAAGGTCCAAAAATACCTAGTGCGCAAGATCTTCTGGCAGTAGCCAACCTACAAAGATGACCACCACAACCTCCAGAATGGAAATCATATAAAAAAATCTCAACTTCTTCATGAGTGATACAACATCGTAATATGGTGTCAATGCCATGATGGTATAAGGTGTCATTGATAATGAGATAGTACTTGGATTGGTGGCGAATGTGACGACGTTCATCACAAGTGGCATTGGGATGATATCGTTGTTTTGGAGGTAGAGAAAGAGATATCCATACCAGGGGTTAGATGTACTAATGAGGAACAAAGATTCATTATGCAATGAATCAATGGGCTATGTTCCCTCAGTAATAGGGGGAAGGTCACACATAAGCTCAACGAAGACAAGAGACTTCTTATAACTAGTTTTGGAAAATTCCAACTCAAACCCTTGGAGAGTGACAATCCAATGTGAGTTTTTTCCCCCAAGTACTTGACGAGTCGAGATATAATACATGGGGTTAGAATCTGCATAGACAGTGTTTGTATGGATCAAGATGTAATGACGAAACTTTGGGACCATGACGAGCGTTGCCAAAGAAAGATTCTCCACATGTGAATAGTGGGTTTCAAAGTCTAAAAGAATCTTACTCATGTAATAGATCGCATGTTACTGATCATGTTTGTCGTTCTGGACTAAGACCATACCAATGGTAGAAAGGGACAAAGCCACATACAGGGAATAATCCTTTGTATAATATGGTGGTTGCAGCATAGGTGCATGCGTAAGAGTGTGTTTGAGGTTATTGAACATGTGCTGGGCCAAGTTATCCCAAACAAAAGGGGTATCCTATTGGAGACATTATCCAACTTACACACTTTATTTGGTCAATTTTGGTGTAACGAACATAAATAGGATAATAATTAAATAATATAATAATTGTTAATTATATTAGTTAGCTATCAATGTGAAGGGACATAACTCTTCATTATGAACATTGAAGCCATATTAAAGGCGAGCTATGTTGTAATACCCTATCGTCTCTTGTCTATTCAATTATCTATACATATATTATTATAATGGCTTATTTGGTTTACCAAGTCTTTTGGTGAATATTATTGTATGAGCAAATAATTCTTTGTCTCATTTGGTATTAGATACAACAAAACACCTCCACTGTCCATTATCTCTCGCATCCGTCATCCGTTATAGTTCACACTCCACCTCTTCCTGCATCTGCGCCTATCGACCCTCTCCTACTCCATCGTCCTTCATCCTCGCTTCTCCCTCGCACCTCCTCCTTGCTGCTCCCTCGCACTTCCTTCGCACTGCATATTCCCCGTGCTCCTACCTTGCCTCTTGTTGAGGCCTAGAAAATCGCAGGTAAAAACAATAGGGATTATCCCCAATAAACGTTCCCAACTAGCTCATTATTGTTTGGTATGGGGAATCTGTCCGGTTTACAGTCCGACTACCGTAGGTCAAGTAACGGTTAAAATGTTTTACCGGTTATGGCCCAGTCCACCATTTAGGTGTATTTTTTAGTTTTTTATCTTTAGGTATGATGTGCAAGTGCCTAACTAAATGCAGATGATAGAGATAACGAGGAGGGTCACAATGTGATGCACAGGTTCTTACCTCTGTCACTTCTAAATCACAAATAAAGAAAAACTAACTAAGACTAACCAACCTATCCCTAGGGAAAAATACTGTAATTAATGGTGAACAATGTATTGTATAACACGCATAAAGAAAAACTACAGATAGCTGTTAACATTTTTGAATACATGAATATCAATAGACAGATGAACAAAGAGATAGCTCATTTTTAATTAAAAAACATTCATTTCTCAAATATGATGGTGGAAATTTCATAGAAATAAAAATGAGCACATTCACAACATGAAATAATTCATAAGTTAGAATGATCTCACAGTTGATGTAAACAAGATGAAATAGAAACATTTCACATCCAACCAACCCATGCCAAACATTTGAAACTCCATAGTGCTTTCTCTGGCTGAAAACTATCACTCTTTATTATAAGATGAATTAGTTTTCCTTACAATAATCTTCCACAAAGATGGTCTGAAAAAAGGTCCCCTCTCCCTAAAACTTGCCTATATTTATACAAAAAGAAAAAACTTTTGGGCTGCTCCTTGCTACCTTTTGGGCTTCTGACCTTTCTTTTACAAAAAATTGTCTTGTAGCTTGTGCACAAAAATAAATATAATATATTACATTATTTATCAATATTCCAAAACATTCAACTAGCAAGGCCCATCTTGTTCGTTCATGAACTTTCTCCATATGTTTGCCTTGACTGCTATATTCTCAAAACTAGAAGGTTTGAGAAATTTGATAGTAATTTCATGTTGAGTAGCCTGGGTGTTTATACCCACTATCTTGGTAGGAATCAAGTGCAGTTGGTCTTCTAGAAAGTGGATGCTCACAGCTACATGTGCCACTTCAGTCTTTAGAATCTTTTCATCCAACTCTTTGACTTGTTGGATGGCTTGTTCATCTTCGTTGCATTTGTCCTATAAATGTTTCAAAAACATTTCATGTTCTAGTAGCACTTCTAATCTCTTCACAGTGGAGGTCTGACACCAATTATAGGTCAGGAGCACTCTCCTACAAAATTCAGCACAGGCACCTTGTGTTCTCTTCATTGCCTTCTTTAATTCTTCTGCTGCGTTGTTGGAAAACTTAATCAGCTTGTATTCTTTCTTTATTGTCTCTTGATCTTTGAAACATATATCTGCGGGAGATTCTTTGCTTGCTTCTACCCAAGCCATCCTTCCCCGCGGAGTCTCCAGAATATCCTGGGTTCTATCCAAAAAATATGAGGCTGTATTTACAAGTTCTTCTAATCTGATGTCTATTTGTTGGACTTTAAATCTTTATTCAGCTATCTATAATTGTATTTAATGAATATTCTTTCTAATCATAAAAGCATGCTTCTTTAAAGGTTCAATATCAACCTTATGCTCCATAGCTGACTTCAGTGAAGCTGCAAGTAAATTCTTGTGTTCGTCCAAGGCTTCTATTTGAGTCTCATATAGCTTAGCCTTCCCTTTTGCAGTGGTCTTCTGCTCTTCTATGTATGTCACTTTACTTTCTAATCTGCTCTTTTCTTTATCTAGTTCTTCAACTGATAACTGAAGATGATTTTTCTCAACCTCCAAACTCTGATATTTCAGTTGTAGTTTTCCCAACTCTGCTGAGGTAGCCTGAGATTTCCTCTCTATATTTTCTGCAGATACTACCAGAGCATATTTATCTTCCTGCAAGGTTTCACATTCTGCCTTTGAAACTTTGACCTCATCGATCATGTTCTCATACTTCCTCTTCAAATTATGGCTTTCACGCCTTTCCTTCTTCAAAGTTTCTTTCAGCTGGGCCACCCTTTTCTGAGACTGCTCGAGGTCAGTCATGATCCTATCCACATTTTCTTTAGTGGCTAGGATTAGAGCTACTCCAGACCTCACTAGTAATCATGGATCCTTATGTGTACTGTGAACTACTGTTTTGTTGGTTACCATCCTTCCTAGTTTACCCCCAGTGTCCACCTTCTTTTCAGTTCTCTTGACAATTCTCTTTTTGTCTTTGTCATAGAATATAGTGTTAAAATTTGGGACCTCTTCTCCTTCCATAGGCATGAAAGGGATCAAATCAATTCCAGAAGTTGACACTAAACCTTCTCCTATTGTACTGCTAGAAGGAACAACATGCTTTAATGGGGTCCTATCAGACTGAGCCTATTCTTGGTCCATAGGGTCTTGTCCTTCTAGTGTCTCTGTTCTCGATCCTTCAACTATCATCTCTATTTGTTGTTTTTCTTTTTGGACACCTTCTAATCTGAAACCTTCACTTTATGTCTTCTTTTTCTGGATTTCATCTTCTTCTTGTTTTTCCCTTTCTTCTTCAGCCGTCTTGGCTTCTTCCTCAACATCTCGTTTCTTTTCTTCCTCTTCTGTTCTCAGCCAATTCTCTACTTCATGTATAAGTCTGATAGCCTCCTCCTCTCTCTTCTTGGATTCTTCTTCTTCTTGCCTTTTCAATTTCTCTGCAGCTTTTCCTTTACCACCCACAGTTGTTATCTTTTGCTTGAACCTTTTTTTTAGGGCTATCATGTTCTTAGCATTGCAGAAAGTCTCCTCATCTTTGTCCCAAAAATCAGTGTACTCAAAAGGAACTCCAAATTCCTTGTAGTAATTAGCTACTTTGTCCTTGGAATCATTTCTATGGAATTTCATTTCACCGAAGTGAAAGTATTCCAATTCTTTGATAAATTCTTCTGCATTCTTCACCCTTGAAAAATTGTAACTTCCAACAAAAAATGGCACTGCAGGGTATACTTCCTTTTTCTATTCAAAAAGGAAATTACCTATTCCATCAATATATAACTGTCTAACAGCTTCTTTATGGAGTACATAATCAGTAGCATATCTCGGGAGTAGAGAAGGGGCTCTCGAACCACCATACATCCTTAAATATAAACCATCCTCTATTAGTAATAACTTCCAAATTCTTGCATAACCTTGAAAGCTTATTCTGAAATGCAATTGCATTCTTCTAAGAAAATCAAAGTGTATAAAGGCATGATGAAATGTTCACAGATATCCTTGTAATAGGTGTAGTACTTGTGAGCCCAAAATAACTTGTAAGAAGCATATACTGGAGCCCGATCCTTATCCCAATGGCACTTTAGTGCAGGGAAATACTGACTGCATAAAATGCAATCGATCAAAATAGAGCTCATGTAGAATTCATACTTCTTTTGGGACACTCTTCCCAATGCTGTGCTTATACATGCTAACAAGCTATTTGACACTATGCTTGCCCAATTAAAAATAGTCCCTTATGTAGCAATATAATAAATAACAGGTATCAAACCAATATTAAAAATTTTCCCATTAGCTCTTCCAAATATTTTGTTCAGCATTAAAGAGATGAACCTATATGGACTACGAAGAGTTGATGTCTCATACTCTCTAGAAGGCCTTGTCTTGAATTTTCTACCTGGGATCATCATTTTCTTCACTGTCTCTACCAAATCCATCCCTAACTCCTTTAACCAACCTTCAGTTATATAAGTCTGTGGTGTTGGTAGATGATATGCCATGGACACATAAGCAAGGTTGTATGTGGCATAACCTTGCTTCTCGGTATTTGCTAGGATCATCCTTGTTACATTTGCCCTGGGCAGAATCCAACCTATCACTTGCGAACATGGAAAAAGCTCAGGACTGGTAGCCACTTTCATCAGGGCTTACCTCTCAATATTCATATATGTGTGCATGTCTTCAAAACCAGCATTAGGGACACTTTGGATTGAAATCATTCTATACACTTCTCCCCACTTTTATTTTGGTTCAACCCCAGTAGTAGCTTTAGTGTCTTCATAAATGAATTCTAACTTGGCTATCACTTCTACTTCAGGTTCTTCTTCAGCCACTTGGGATTTCTTCTTCTGTTTCCTTGGCATATTGTAGTGCTAGAAATCAACCTGTAATAGTCATGCAACATGGTTTCAGTCTAAGTACCTCTAGCAACTGGTATAGTGATAAACAATAAAACATACAAATATTACCATCTCTTCAATATGCATGATGGAAATTTATGTCAATACCACAGTCCTTCTGAATAATATATTTTAACAAAGAAACCCTGCTCAAAACTCTGCTATCATAAAACCCTAGTTTCCTCTAGCCTCCTGAAACCTATATGGGCACCTCGACCTTGAGGCAAAACTCACCACACCACTTGCTTCAAAAAAATCTCCCAAATCACTATCAGTTCATGATCCTCCCGCATCCCATGGCCATCTACTGCTAATGAGGACATGACTACCTAACCCCAGGCTAAAGACAGAGCAAACAATAATAGGGTGGTGCAGATAGAAAAACGCTTGTTTGCACCATGCCCTAAACCCTCGCAAAACTGTCGCGGGTGCACTCATGGTGGACAGACTAAAACTTCTCAACCAAAATGAAATGCTCATAGCCAATAGCCTAAGCCCTCAATAAAAGGATAAAAAATCACCGCAAGAAGGCCACAAAATGCAAAGAAACCTAACCCCACTGTGGAAACCTAAGCCTATCCACTTGGCAGTTAAACATTAACAAAACAAGAAACAAAAACCATGAATAGATTCTACCTGGAAATGACGATACATGAAACTTGGATGGGAGCACCTTCCATGGGCGCAACGGAGGATGAATGGAAGCTTGACAGCTGCGTAACCAATAGGACAGACGACTTATACTATGAAAATGAAAAATAACAAACCCAAAGGATGTTATATAGACCTCGACCGGGAGTGGAAAACACTAGCGGAGGGAAAACCCTTTAACCACTGTCGAGAGACCAACTCCGAAGGAAAACCACAATGTCGGCTGCTTATCACTCTATTCACCCGTTGATCACTTGGGAGAGAAAAATCGAAAAACAAAGGCACTAGTCTCTTCCAAATCGGCAGAGAAAACAAGAATCTTTCGGATCAACTCAAAACTAAACTTTTGTAACATCAGTCGGCGGACAGACTAACACTTCAGCTTGTTCCGGAAAAAAAACCCGACCGTGAGATTTTCCCACTTAAACGGTTATCGGAAGAGGATAGTTGAAGGGACATCTGATTCATTGGATCCACTTTGTAGTAAGGTGCCAGAACCTCGGTAGACAAAATCTGAAGGATAGACAAACTCACTCCCGACACTTCAACTTCGATCTTGGAAGGCTCCTGACAAAACCCATCAGAAAGCTAGTGGATTGTTCCTCTGCAACGTCGGAAGACTAGTCAACTAAGTATTCGATATCAAAAAGCTAGTTGACTGAGCATCCAATACAGACATGCAAAAAGACTAAGTTTTTTTGAAAAAAATATGAGCCCTGGGCAAACTTGGGTCAAAATAAAACATTCCTAGGCCGTCTAGATGGTAAAAAATAAAAAGGGGGGACCCTAAAAATCAAATTTTTGGGGAAATAGTTGCGGCTGCAACACCTCCATTGTCATGCATGCCCTACATCCCCTCACCTGTGCTCTATCATTTTTGCATTCCTCTCCGTACCAAGCCTGCATCTACCACTCCACTATTTTTCTCTCAGCATGCCTCCTGTAACTTCATTTCTCCCATGTGGCCCCATCCTCTATTGTACCATCCGACCACCTTCCACGATCTCTCCTTTAACCTGTGACCTCCTCATTCCAACCGCCCTGCTACATGCCTCCTCCGCCTCTGTTCTTCGTTGCAATCACCTTAGTTATTCAATGCTCCACACCTTCCCATTTTGAAACCATTCATCGCATATAGTCTCTTTCCTTCCCTCCTCCCCATCAATGTTTCTCTTCACCACTTTCTAGCTCCTTCCACACGCACTCCCTGTCGCCACCAGCCCCCTTCTTCGTGACTCCCCTTTCTCAGTTTGCACTGTTCCCTCTCCACACTCCCCTTTCTCTTCACGCCCATGCCTCAACCACCTGTGCACTACTCCCAAACTGGCTTCCACTTCCACCCTCCTCTTTCTCAACCATCCTCCTCCAAGACTCCACCTCCCAATAACAACAAACCCTAACAAATTTTGAAAAAAAAAATATTAAACATTATTATATTGTTTAAATATTTTAATTTTTGAAAAACAAATAGATATTAAACTATATATATAGTTTATAAAAATATTATTAATTAATTAATTAATTATTATTATTATTATAAAAAAAGATTATTATTTATTAAAATAATAATTTGAAAAAAAAAGAGATAAGAAGAATCGAAGAAGACAAAATCAAGAAAAAGACAAAGAAGACAAATCGAAGAAGAGAAGTGAAGATCTAGCAGAGACTATCCATAGCTGGAGAAGTCAAGTCAAAGGAATACTAGTAAAAACATCAAAGACCCTCTATCATTGAAAAAGTCAAGGGATATCTATCACTCAAGAAATCAAAGAAATACCATCTATCACCAAAGAAGTCAATATCATGGAATTTGGTTTGCGACTACAAATAGAGAAATTAGAAGCCAAGTTAAAGCACTATCAAAGAGACAACGAGTATTTACGCGACAGGAATAAAAATTTGGAAGTAATAATCGAAATACATAAGATAGAAGAAAAGTACAAAGAAAAAAACATTTCCAACTAGAAAAATCATATAGAAAAATTATCTGTGCAAATTGAAGAATTAAAAGACGAAAATGATTTCAATCAGAGATTGAAAAATCAAAATATAAAGAAAGAAATAAATGATTACGAAGCGGAAATAATACGCTTGAACAAAATCATTAGTGACAAGGATGAAGAACTGAAGCAGATACAACATAAATTAGAAAGTCAAGAATCAGAGTCGACCAATGTCAACAACAGATAAAAGTTCTTCAACTACAAAATAACGACTCTAAAAAGGAACACAATATGGAGATCGCAAAGAGTAATAAAATACTATCCAACAATTCTGAAGAAATTTTCAGATTAAGAAATCATAACAAGACACTAGTCACAAAAATTAAGATGTTGAAAGATAGTTGGAAGACATAACAATCTACGAAAGACATTGAAGGAAAACTTCTAGACAAGCAAGAAGAAAAGAGCTACATCAGAAGTCATAAAAAATATCTTAAGGAACAACTTAAGAAGTCTGAAGATGACAGGAAATCGAAAGTAGAATTGATTAAGAAGTGTCAAAATGATAACATGTAGTTAGAAAACAAGTTGGAAAATATACAGAATGAAACCTTAAAACATCAAGGGATGAAAATACAACTTCCAACTCAGATCAATGTTCAAAAGAGGACACTCGTAAAAGAAAATGACATTGTGAAAATTCCCTATCGACACCCCAAGCATAAACATTGATATGGTAAAAAGTGGGAATTATCGACACATAATGGTATTAATACAATGAAAGCTCTTGACAACAGATCAATGGGGAATCCAAATAGTCCACAACATATCAATTTGGGATGGATCGATCCGTAAACATATCGAAAGTTATGCTCTACGCTTAGTATTTTGTATCGACATGTTTCATCAGCTACGATGTCACAAGGAATGATGCGACAACAGAATAAGGCTTTGAGGACAGAGCCTTTCTAAAGGAGTGGAAATGTAACAAACATTAATGGGATTACAATTAAATAAAATAATAATTGTTAATTATAGTAGTTAGCTATTAATGTGAAGGGACATAACCCTTCATTATGAACACTCAAGCCATATTAAAGGCGAGCTATGTTGTAATACCCTATCATCTCTTGTCTATTCAATTATCTATACATATATTATTATAATGGCTTATTTGGTTTACCAAGTATTTTTGTGAATATTATTGTATGAACGAATAATTATTCGGCTCATTTGGCCTAATTACCCATTATCCTAAGTTTAATTGACTTAATTGGCATCAGATGAGCACACTGTGACATCAATATGAGAAAACCCACGCCTTCCTTCAATCAAGGAGGCCAACTAAGCCTTCTCCTTCAATTGAGGATGCTAACTGGGCTTCCTCCTTCAAACAGGGAGCAATTCTGGGGTGATCCAAGTGTTATAAGTGCACCTTATTGCTAACCGATTGTTGTTTCACCTAACAATCAGTTAATCTGAGTTGTAAAGGTGCCTCCATCACACAATAGTCTATTTTGGGCTGAATGGGATGAACTGGAGTGAGTTAATGTGCCCCAAGCACTTATGATGACCAGTATCACTTCAGTTAACTTCATTAGAGCTAATTGGAGTTAATGATATGCTACCACCTACTGATTGACACATAGTGACATGTGTCTGAGTTACATTCAGTTAGAATCAGTTATCTATTGTACTTTGATTCAGTTAGGATTCAATGAGAGTCAGTTATGGTTAGTTCAGTGGTTAACTAAGTGTGTCTAGTGTTGGATAGCAGCGAGTTAAGCTACACCCATCCATGCAATTCGAATGACCTCCTAGTGAATTCAAATTGTCTTGGAATTCATGCATTCTACATGACATTGTATTGTATTATTCATTATTTCATTGATTATACAGAGCTGCAACCTCCTATTGCATTACTGTTACATCATTTCATGCCTAATTTGTCTTGAATCTCTTGTGAGTATGTGCTTTGTCTCAAGAATGATGTGACAAAATTAATATGGTATCAAAGCCACGACATGATGAAGCACATTTTTTAGAAAAACATGATTTCTAATGGATCTAGCATGCAAAATCAAGAAAAATATCAAATTCCAACACTGCACTACAAATAGAAGGTTTACCACTTAATACCCCAAGTTAAGGAATTATTGATTAACCTTACTTGATCAATTATGCTGGGTGTGATGGAAACCTGAAATGTGCAGGCTGTCCAACCTTACGATGAATTTTTTGTGTTGATTGCAGTATTTTTTACATGTTCAATGCATTCGCTACAGTAGAAGAATGGCTTATTCTATAGAGCTTCTAACTCCTTTCAATTACCACCAATGGAAAGGAGATATGGATATCTAGCTCCATGCTAAAGGACTCTACAAAGTCACTATGAACACAGAGGAAGAGCCAAACCATGTTGTGGACAAGGATAGATTATTTAACAAAATGGATGAAGCTTTTGGGTTTCTGTGTCTCTATATCTATAAGGCTATTCTATTTCGTCTCTCGAGATTGATGACTCCGAAAGCAATTTGGGACCAACTTTCCTCCCTATATGAAAAACATGATGATTTGAGGATTTATCAACTGGAGAATGAGCTGATTTCTCTTCAACCTGGAAATTTTGAAAATCTCAATGACTTATTCAAAAAAATTCAAGTATCTAGTCCTACAGTTGAAGCATTGTGAGGTGAAGAAGGAGGATGATCAGCTCATCCTTACCATTCTCTCCAAACTTGGTGCAAACTACTTTGTGTTTTTTTTCCACTTTTCATTTCGAGAAGCTCACAACCCCTGGATGGAAGATGCCTTATGTTACCTCTATAGTTGTTTTTCATATTTATCTTAGGATTTTATTTTTATTTTTCTTAGTGTTTCCATTTGGGGTCATAATCCTAGTTTTACCCTACCTTTTATTATGGAAATTTATGATAATTTTTTACCCTAGTTTTCTTTTATCATTTTTTGTTATGTTCTTCTTAAAACTATAATAAGGCTCAAATAATTTATCTTTCAAAGGATTTTGATTTGTATTAGAGAAAGTAATCAAATGTATATATGAATTTGGTTATAAACTTGCAACATATGAAAAATGAAAATATTGTTTTGCTACCAGTTTGATTTGATTTATGATGATGAAATAAAGCACTTGGTAGTGTGATCATGCAATGAAGGAACATGGCAGGGATGGTACATAGGTGGAGAGAGTTTGTAATATGGTTTAATACATTATGTTTGTTCTTTAAAGGAATATCCAATATATGCATGAACAATTTGATCGTGGCACTCTCCATCTTCTCGCAGGTGTTCTTATAATTTCAAGGGCATACCCACATGCATCGATATCATTAAACATAATGGACAGAGATTATTAATGTTGATGTTAACCTGTAATGTCTTATCATTCATTACATTAACCTGTTTAAGTCTATTTTGGACTGCATTGCATGAAATCATCGAAATTTCTAGGGTAAGTATGGATGAAAACTCAGACATTATGGTGAAGAAGAAGTATGGAGGTTTGATTTATAAGCTTGCACCAGATAATACACAGTGGATTATGCAGTTTCCAAGATCGACACAATTAATGGGAAATGTTGGATGGTTTCCTTTCTGTGAGAGATTGCAAGGATATAATAGTCAAGCGACCTTAGCATTTATAAAGAATTATAGAGATGGGGTTATTGATTTTAAGAGTTTAAAGGTTATAGTTGATGAAGAATCTATTGCAGAAGCAATTGGTGTTCCAGTGTAGGGAGAAAAATGGTTCAAACAACAAGATTTTCAAGGTAATTATGGTGAATTTTTTTTTCCAGGGTTTGAGAAGTTAAGCTAGAAAAGTGGCATTCATGTAAGTAAGATCAAACCAAATTGGAAAATTACATTAGAAATAGTGCAGAATTACATAACCTATGAAGGTCGCTATGATAGAATCCTTAAATGTCATTTGCAACTGTTAATGCATCTTAATGGAAGTTTAAAGCTTAATTTACCATTTTATCTATTAAAAATTCTGCAAAGAATGGTGACATGGGTTCAGACCCATCCATAACATACTTTCCGTTCTATTTATCATCAAGGCTTGATTAAGTTGCTCGTAATTTCCCATTTGAATAAAGATGGACAGAGTTGGGAAAGTTTTCTCCTTGGATTAGGGTTTGAAGAGAAATTTAAAGAAAAGGGAAAAGAGGTAGAAAGTTCATATAAGAATATAGAGGATGCGAATCAACAAATAGAGAAGTACGTGGAGCAGACAAAATGGGTTGCAGAGGAAGGTAAAGACCTCACAGAAGAACTTAAAATTGCAAATGGTTTATCTCCAGAAGCTTCATCCATAGATGAAACAATAGTTAAGCAGGTAAAAGAATATCTAAAAAACCCTGATAGTTTGATTTGTTATAAAAAATGAAAATTTGAAGGAAGAAGAACGAGTTCAAACTACAAATGCAAAAGATATTAACTTAAAGCCAAGGACTAGATTAAGGAGCAGGTTGGAGGCAGAAATGAAGCCGATACATAATCCTAGAAGCAGAAAAAAATATTTTTGAAAACTCGTTATTGTAACTGATTCCTTCAGTGAGGAAAACATACAAGTATCAAAGGAATGGCACTGTTCAGAAAATGAGAACTTCATAGATCTTTAAGGGAATGCAGGATGTATACCTCAGAGATTTTGCATGAATAAACAAGCCTATTCTAAAAATGAAAATGGATCAGTCCCGAATTATTTGCAAGAAGATGAAGTTTTTATGGATATAAGAGAAATTGAGGTAGTCCCAGAATTAAATCAAATCAAAAAGTATTTACAGTCTTACAAGGAACAGACTAAATTTATTCAAAACATAAATGAAAGTCTGATGACTGCCAATAAAAGATTACGGGAAGACTTGGAAGAAAAAGAGACTGATTATCAAAATATTCTTCTCACATCCAAAGATATCTTAAAGGTGAAAAAGGCCATTCAGAAATAGTATGAACACATGAAGATCCAGAGCAAAGAAGCGCAGAATCAAGTGTAGAGCAAGGATGATGAATATGCGAGGTTGCAAAAGAGATCCCAGGTTCTGAGTGATTTGACTATCATAGTAGAAGCTTCCAAAAGTATTTAGTAGGAAAATATTTAGGATAGTTGGTTCATAAGTAATTAGAATTTGACAAATATATAGTATTGTTCTACTTTTATTACACTTGTATTAAGTTTGAAAGTGAAGGTTTAAAGACTTTACTATTTTTGAAAAGTTCGATCCATGAAAATAGGATCTTACAACTATTTCAAACTTTGAAAAATTTTGTATATAATAGTCAGTAATGAGATGTAGAAGGGGTTGGAATCATAGATGGGAATCAAACTACTGTAATGAACTTTAAGGCATATATTTTCTTGCATCTTTAATACAGAACTATTTCTTTGAAATGATTATGATCATGATCCTGTTTTTCTTTTATACATGAATTGTATCTTGTTATGATTTTATCTTGTGTGCGGTCTTGTTAATCCATTAGAAGATTATTATGATGAACTGTAGTTATCTTTAAATGCTCACTTGCAAAACCAGATTCAGTCTTTTATAAATTCATACTCATAATATTTTTGTTGTTGAATTTTGCATTCAATTATATGTCATGCAGTTTTATGATTATTATTTTATTTGATTTCCATACCCTTTGATTACATACCTCCCCTATATAAATTTGATTTCAATCAATTTGATTTATCTTCAAGATTTCTCTAAGCTTGAAATTCAGTAGTCTAGATTCAACTTTAGTGATAACATCTTCTGGCATCGTTGCCGAGGATCGAAAAATGAAAGTACATCTTCCCTGGGTATTTGACATTTTTCTATATATGATTTTGGAGGGTGAACAAGATCAGTAAAATCTATTTATAGAATACATTAGTCACCTACAGAAATTTACAGTAGCTTCAAAATGGATAGGAACTCGAGAAAATCCCTTATCACCTCTAAATCTAGGAGTCTCAGACCTTGAACAAATATTGAAAGAATCTAGGAAAAGATTAAGTTCTAACTCATTAGGAAAGTTTAAACATCCCTCAACCTTGGAGATTCCTGAATCTTCATTCTTTCCCACTCCTTCTTTTGATCCACATTCTGAAAAAGGGAAAGAAGAATTATATTTGTTGTTTACCCCTTCTCAAATAGACAATTTTCAAAGTTTTCACAAATCCTTTATTACCTGAGGAAGTTAAAGGTTAAGCATTGTAGACAGGTGGTTCTTATTTATTTTCATCTCATATTTCTTTTGCAATTAAAGTTCCATTGTATGAGCCTAATTCTAGTAATTCCCCTCCTTCATCACAACATTCAAGTACCAACCAATCCAATTCAAGTTCAAATATTTCCAGTCCTAGAATGGCTCAGCCTCAAAATAGGATGGATACTATGGTAGTAGCAAGATATGCCCCTCTAGTTTTTCCTCAGCCTTTCAATGCTCTCCTGGGTGGAGATTATCAGAAATATCTTCTAAGATTCAATGGTCAAGGAGATGTTACAGCAGAAGAGCACTGGAATACATATTTGAGCTATGCAGATAATTAGAATTTTGAGAATTAAGATGTTTGGATGAGAGTTTTTGTTCAAAGCTTAGATGGTGAAGTAAGAAAGTGGTTTAGGGAATTACCACCAAACTCTATAGATGGTATAGATGATTTAGAATAAGTGTTCATGAGACAATGGGGAGATACTAAATATTATCTATATTACATTACAGAGTTTGGATCATTGAAAAAAAAATGAGGCTGTGGGAGACTTTTCAAAACGGTTCAATAAAATGTACAGTAGAATACCAGGTGAAATAAAACCCTCTGAAACATCAGCGAAGATAAATTATGCAAACTATTTTGATCATGGATTTTCTTTATTGTTAAGAGAAATAAAGTATATATCTCTTTTAAATATG
The DNA here is from genome assembly GCA_001517045.1 of Pseudotsuga menziesii. NCBI lineage: Eukaryota > Viridiplantae > Streptophyta > Pinopsida > Pinales > Pinaceae > Pseudotsuga > Pseudotsuga menziesii. The sequence continues at coordinate 915,981 of LPNX010807195.1, forward strand.
CAAGATGTTGCATTGGAAGTGGAGTCTAACATATTGGCTTCAAACAAACTCAAAGAAGAAACATACTATCAAATGGTGGATAAAAAAGGTAAAAAAGAAATTGTTCCATCCAGTTCTACAGGAAGAGCTTCAGATAGTAAAATGGATGAAATGAATAAAATTATTAAAAAATTATCTACTAAGATTGATAGGTTGGAGTTGGGAAATAAAAATCAAAACAAACCTATACCTGAAGGAGAGAAAATCAAAACCAATTCAGAAGACCTTTTGTTCCTAGATTTTTTCCAAGAGAAAGAAGAAATAATGATATTCAGAGGGAGAGAAGAGAAAATGAAGAGCAAAGAATTCAACCTCCATATCAAAATAATCATGTGAGAGATGATGAATCATATGAAATATATGAAGGGGAGTTAGAGGATTTGGAAGAACAAGAACATAGTACTAGTCAATTTGATGGTGATTCTTCTTCTCATTTTTTGACTAAAGTTGATTATCATTATGCCATAGTTCTTGATCATTATGAAGAAAATAATTGTGAACAAGAAATGTCTATGCCTGAAATTTGTCAAGAGAGTCCACATAAATCATATGGTCTTAGATCAGGGGTAAAACATGCAGCACATGATAAGAAAATTGTGAAAAATGTTCCTTCCAAACAAAATTTGCCTCTAAATCAGAAACAAGTTGTAAAAGAGAAAAGAGATGAAGTGGTAGTTCTGGAGGAAGCCTAATAAAGGTGTAGGTGGGTTTAATTTGGAGCATGAGATTAATAAGATAAAGATCCATGTTCCTTTGACAGAGTTGATAAAAAACAAGTCTTACAGAGAAGCAACTTTTAAAACTTTTAAAACTGTAGTGAATTATGTTCCTTATGATGAAATTAATTTGCAAGATGAAAACCCTACCATCATTGTGGGTTCAAAAACCTTTGATCAGCCTGATGACAATTAAGAATATCTACCTCCTTTTTATGTGACTCTTATAGTTCATGAGCAATTATTACATAATTGTCTTCTTGATTCAGGAGCTTCACATAACCTCATTCCCAAAGCAGTCATGGAAGCCTTAGGGTTGAGTGTTACTAAACCATATCATGACTTGTATGCATTTGATTCTAGGGCAGTGAAGTGTGTTGGGGTTATTAAAGATCTTGTGGTGAATTTAACACAAATACCTATGAAGAGTGTATTGATGGACATAGTTGTAGTAGATATTTCTCCTAAATTTGACATGCTACTGTCTAGATCTTGGGAAAAAAGAGTGGGAGGAACTCTTCAAATGGACCTTTCATATGCCACAATTCCAGTGTTTGGAGGAGAATACAGGAGACTTTATAGAGAAGTATAGATGGCATATTTGGTAAGTGACAGTAAAAACCCAAATAATCATCCAATTTATTCAATAGATGAGAACTTAGGTTCTTGTATGTTGCAATTAAGTGATGGTGTTGAAGGTGTTTTACAAGTGCACAAAGATATTCCAGTTCATACAAAGAAAGAGAAACCAGATGGTTTATGGATAATGTATTTTGATGGTTGATCAAGTAAGGAAGGGGTAGGAGTAGGAGTGGCACTTATTTCAGCTGGAGGTGAGATCATTTCTCTCATGTACAAGTTGGAATTCAAAACAACCAATAATACTGCTGAGTATGAGGCATTGATTCTTGGATTGAGAGCAACAAAAGATTTGGATATTCAAGAGCTTGTTGTGTTTGGCGACTCCAAATTGGTAATTTAGAAAGTTAAGAACATTTACCAGGTAAAGAAGCATTTGTTGAAAGTGTATAGAAATGAGGTATGGGATCTAATAGATAATTTCTTCTTAGCTTTTAACATAAATTTTGTTCCAATAGAATATAATGAAACAACATATTCCTTAGCCTTTGAAGCAGCTTACTTTAGGGTTCCAAAATTGACACATTTGAAATATCCAATTGATGTGAGATACGAGCCATCTGTCCCAGATGATATCAAACATTGGAAAGTCTTCCATGATGATCAAGAGATAAAAGAATTTTTAGAGTTAACAGATGAATTTGCTAATGATTTAGTTGATCAGGATCAAGAAGTTGAGTTGGTTGAAAATGAACCCTATACAAAAGATTCAATAGCTGATCATAAGATTGTTGAATTAAAAGAAAATTTCATTCCCAAGGGACTTGTTCCACTTGAAAGGTTATTCTCAAAAGATGATACTTTGTTGAATCCCACATTGTAGTCCACTGAAGAAAGTGTTGTAAGTTGTAATATTGGGTCTGAAGTTGAACCTAAAATGATCAAAATGTCAAAATTTTTGTCAGAAGGGGAAAATAAAAAATATACCAGTTTGTTGAAAGAATTTGTGGACATTTTTGCTTGATCATATGAAGATTTAAGAACTTATGACACTAGCATAATTCAGCATAAAATTCCCTTGAAACCAAATACTAAGCCTTTTAAACAGAAACTTAGAAGGATTAATCCAACATTGCTGCCAGTAACTGAAAAGGAGGTAAGAAAATTGTTGGATGCAAAAATTATTGTACCTCTTAGATATTCATCCTGGACTGCAAACTTGGTGCCTGTGTGTAATAAAAATGGAGAAATAAGGCTTTGTGTTGATTTCCACATCCTGAACATATCTTGTTTAAAAGACAATTATTCATTATCTAAAATTGATCAAATTTTGCAGAGAGTTGTAGGGTCTCATAGAATTTCAATTATTGATGGTTTTTATGGTTATAACCAGATTGCAGTACAGCCTGAGGATAGAGAAAAAACAGCATTCACAACTCCCTAGGGAACATTTATGTACGATAAAATGCCTTTTTGGCATATGAATACATGTGCTACATTCCAGAGGGCTATGGACATAGCCTTTGTGGGGGAAAATGAAAAGTTTGTAGTGATATACCAAGATGATATCATAGTGTTCTCCAAGTCTGATGTAGACCATCTGAAGCATCTAAGACAGGTTTTTATTAAGTGCCGAAAATTTGGTTTGTCATTAAACCCAAAGAAATCTCATTTTGCTATGACAGAGGGTAAGTTGTTAGGGCACATTGTTTCTGCCGAAGGAATCAAAATAGATCCAGAACGAGTAAAAGCCATTTTTAAAATTACTATTCCTAGAAATAAAAAGGAAACTCAATCTTTCATTGGGAAAATTAATTTTTAAAGATGGTTCATTTCTAATTTCGCAGAAATTATTAAACATATCACTAAGATGCTTAAGAAGGATAGGGAATTTAAATGGTCAGATCAGGATAGATAGTCATTTGAAGCGATAAAGCATGCATTGATAGAAGCACCATTGTTGATAGCTCTAGATTATAATAAGGATTTTGCATTTTTTTCATTCGCATCTAAAGATACCATAGCTGTTGTTTTATTGCAAAAGAATTCAGATGGCTTGGAATAACAGATTTCTTTCTTTAGTAAAAAATTAAGAGATTCAGAGCTTAAATATTATATAATGGCAAAGCAAGCATATGCATTGGTTAAAGCTCTCAATTTTTTCAGAATTTATGTTTTACATTCCAAAATTCTGGAATATGTTCCAAGTTCAGCAGTTAAGGAAATTCTAGTATAGCCTGACAGTGAAGGGAAAAGAGGCAGGTAAATAGCAAAGGTTATGGAATATGACGTGGATATTAAACCAACCAATTTGGTGAAAGGCCAAGGTTTAGAAAAGCTTCTAATAGAATCAAATTGTCAGGTATTAGATCTTCATTTGATGGCAGAAAATTCAGAGCAAGATGGGGCAACAGAGCACAATAAGAATCATATTTATAGCAGGTATTGTGATTCTTCTTGGTATAAATAAATTGTATATTTCCTCTTGTATTTACAATTCCCCCTAGAATTGAATAGAAATGAGTGTAGATCATTAAAACTTAGAGCACTGAAATATGTTTTAATTGATCAAGTTTTGTACTGGAAAGATCTTGCAGGTATATTGTTGAAATGTTTCGATAAATTAGAAGTTGATGCTATTACTACTAAATTACATAGTGGAGTATGTGGGGGAAATAAATACTGGAAAGCAACTACATTCAAAATCTTAAGAGTAGGATATTATTGGCCTACCCTTTTCACAGATGTATACCATCAGGTCAGAGCTTGTGTGGAGTGTCAAAATTTGCAGGTAAGTATAAACTTCAGTATTTACCCTTGAAACCTATAGAAATAAATGTTCCATTTCAACAGAGGGGTTTAGATTTCATAAGACAAATTCATCCTCCTTCTAGTGGTCAGAACAAATGGATTTTAACTGCTACTGATTTTTTCACTATGTGGGTGGAGGCAATCCCCACAAGGAGGGAAACTGAGCATGCTATAATTAATTTCCTTCAAGATAATATTCTCAACAGATTTGGATTCCCTAGGAAATTAATTACTAATAATGCCCCAGATTTCAAGTCAAACAAGATGGTGAATTTTTGTGAAGAAAATAACATTAGCTTGAAACAGTCCACACCTTATTACCCACTTGGTAATGGATTGGTAGAGTCCAGTAATGAAAGTATTGTGAACAGTATTAATAAAATGTTATTTGAAAATAAAAGGAGTTAGGATACCAAATTGAAATTTTCTCTTTGGGCTGACAGGGTAACTATAAAGAAGTCAATTGGGACATCCACTTTTTAGTTGGTATATGGAGTTGATGCCTTGTGTTTCCTGTTCAATTAGTTTCCACAGTAATTAATTTTTTGCAGGAAATAGAAGAGGAACCTGATGATATAAGAAGAAGAATGTTTCAGATAATCCAGTTGTAGCAAGAAAGAGAAGCCATTGAAAATACAGCTGAGATGCACAGGAAAAAGGTAAAAGAAAATTAAAAAGGATCTTTTTGTAGTTGGTGACCTTGTTCTCAGGTGGGATGAATGAAAGGATGAAAAAGGTAAGCATGGAAAGTTTGACAAATTATGAATAGGACCTTTTACAGTAATCAAGATTTTCAGAAATAATACTTTTGTTTTACAGAACTTGAATGGTGAAGAGGTTTTAGGTCCAGTAAATGGACGTTTTTTAAAGTATTTCCACACATATTGAGTGGCAGAAGTTCACTATACATATTCAATGTATATATCATTTCAGTTTCATGAATAAGACTCCAACCCAATAAGACAAAAAATATGACTTTAGCAGATTTCAGAAGGCACAGGTTAAAATGTTCTTAAAGCCTCACAAGGAGAGCTTATCCCCAGTCGGAGCTAGATGTTATCTCTATAGTTGTTTTCCATATTTATCTTAGGGTTTTTATTTTTATTTTTCTTAGTGTTTCCATTCGGGGTCATAACCTAGTTTTACCCTACCTTTTATTATGGAAATTTATGATAATTTTTTACCCTAGTTTTCTTTTATCATTTTTTGTTAGGTTTTTCTTAAAACCAGAATAAGGATCAAATCATTTATCTTTAAAAGGATTTTGATTCGTATTAGAGAAAGCAATCAAATGTATATATGAATTTGGTTATAAACTGGTAGCATATGAAAAATGAAAATATTGTTTTGCTGCCAGTTTGATTTGATTTATGATGATGAAATAAAGAACTTGGTAGTGTGATCATGGAATGAATGGACATGGTAGGGATGGTACATAGGTGGCAAGAGTTTGTACTATGGTTTACTACATTATGTTTGTTCTTTAAAGGCATATCCAATTTATGCATGAACCATTTGATCGTGGCACTCTCCAAGTTCTCGCAGGTGTTTTTATAATTTCAAGGGTGTACCCACATGCATCAATATCATTAAACATAATGGAAAAAGATTATTAATGTTGATGTTAACCTGTAATGTCTTATCATTCATTAGATTAACCTGTTTAACTCTATTTTGGACTGCATTGTGTGAAATCATCGCAATGCCTAGGGTAAGTATGGATGAAAACTCAGACAGTATGGTGAAGAAGAAGTCTGGAGGTTTGATTTGCAAGCTTGAACTAGATAATACACAATGGATTATGCAGTTTCCAAGATCGGTGCAATTAATGAGAAATGTTGGATGGTTTCCTTTCTGTGAGAGATTGCAAGGATATAACATTCAACTGACCCAAGCATTTATAAAGAATTACAGAGATGGGGTTGTTGATTTTAAGAGTTTAAAGGTTATAGCTGGTCAATAATCTATTGCAGAAGAAATCAGTGTTCCAGCACAGGGAGAAAAATGGTTCAAACAACAAGATTTTCAAGGTCATTATGGTGAATTTTTGTTGCCAGGGTTTGAGAAGTTAAGCTAGAAAAATGGTATTCATGTAAGTAAGATTAAACCAAATTGGCAGATTCCATTAGAAATGGTGCAGAATTACATAAAATGTGAAGGTCACTATGATAGAATCCTTAAATGTCATTTGCGACTGTTAATGCATCTTAATGGAAGTTTAAATATTAATTTACCATTTTATCCATTAAAAAGTATGAAAAGAATGGTTACATGGGTTCAGACCCATCTGGAACATACTACATGTTCTATTTATCATTAGGGCTTGATTAATTTGCTGGTAATTTCCCATTTGAATAAAGATGGACAGAGTTGGGAAAGTTTTCTCATTGGATTAGGGTTTGAAGAGAAATTTAAAGAAAAGGGAAAAAAGGCAAAAAGCTCATATGAGAAGATCGAGGGTGTGAATCAGCAAATAGAGAAGTACGTGGAGCAGACCAAATGGGTTGCAGAGGAAGGTAAAGACCTCACAGAAGAACTTAAAATTGCAAATGGTTTATTTCTAGAAGTTTCAGCCACAGACGAAACAATAGTTAAGCAGGTAAAAGAAGATCTAAAAAACCATGATAGTTTGAGTATTGTTATAAAAAATGCAAATTTGAAGGAAGAAGAATGAGTTCAAACTCTAAATGCAAAATATATTAACTTAAAGATAAGGACTAGAATAAGGAGCAGGTTAGAGGCAAAAATGAAGCTGATACATAATCCTAGAAGCAGAAATGAATATTTTGGAAAACTCATTATTGTAAATGATTCCTTCAATGAGGAAAACATACAAGTATCAAAGGAATGGCACTGTTCATAAAATGAGAACTTCATAGATCTTCAGGGGAATGCAGGATGTATACCTGAGAGATTTAGCATGAATAAACAAGCCCATTCTGAAAATGAAAATGGATCAGTTTCGAATTATTTGCAATAAGATGAAGTTCTTATGGATATAAGAGAAACTGAGGTATTCCCTGAATTAAATTAAATAAAAAATTATTTACAATCTTACAAGGAACAGACTAAATTTCTTCAAAACATAAATGAAAGTCTGATGACTGCCAATAAAAGATTACAGGAAGACTTGGAAGAAAAAGAGACTGATTATCAAAAGCTTCTTCTCATATCCAAAGATATATTAAAGGAGAAAAGGGCCATTCAAAAACAGTATGAACACATGAAGATCCATAGAAAAATAGAATCGAGTGGAGAACAAGGATGCTGAATATGCCAAGTTGCAAAAGAGATCCCAGGTTCTGAGTGATTTGACTGTCATAGCATAAGCTTCCAAAAGTATTTAGTTGGAAAATATTTAGGATAGTTGGTTCATAAGTAATTAGAATTTGACAAATATATATTATTGTTCTACTTTGATTACACTTGTATTAAGTTTGAAGGTGAAGGTTTGAAGACTTTACTATTTTTGAAAAGTTCGATCCATGAAAATAAGATCTTACAACTGTTTCAAACTTTGAAAATTTTTGTATATAATAGTCAGTAATGAGATGTAGAAGGGGTTGGAATCATAGATGGGAATCGAACTACTGTAATGAACTGTAAGGCATATATTTTCTTTTATCTTTAATACAGAACTATAGCTTTGAAATGATTATGATCATGAGCCTGTTTTGCGTTTATACATGATTTGTATCTTGTTATGATTTTATCTTGTGTGTGGTATTGTTAATCCATTACAAGATTCTTATGATGAAATGCAGTTATCTTTAAATGCTCTGCTGCAAAACCAGATTCGTTCTTTTATAAATTCATACTCGTAATATTTTTGTTGTTGAATTTTGCATTCAATTATATGTCATGCATTTTTAAGATTATTATTTTATTTGATTTCCATACCCTTTGATTACATACCTCCCCTATATAAATTTGATTTCAATCAGTTTGATTTATCTTCGAGATTTCTCTAAGCTTGAACTTCAGTAGTCTAGGTTCAACTTTAGTGATAACACTTTCATTGAGTCCCTAACAAATGAGCATGACAATCTTGTTCAGATGGGGATCATTTGATCCTCAAAATATCAAGCCCTATTTGCTTTGGGACCCAAACATTCAAAGGGAAAAGGGAAGAAGAATCAAAAGAGTAAATTTGATGCACCAAATCCTAAAGAAAAGAACAAGTAGCATGAAGAGCCTTCTGGCTCAAAGGAACACAAGAACAAAGGAAACAAAGGAAAAGATAAAGTCAAGTGTTCATATTGTGGGAATGGCTTCCACCCTAAACATGTGTGCATGAAGAAGAATATTGATGAGATGACTTCTCTCCTCTAGAGAAAAAATATCGATCTTCCAGACAGTGTTTGGAAGAGAGATAACCAAGATCAGGATACCCAGCAAGAAAGAGGACATGCTCTCAAGGCAAGCACCTCAAATCCCAAAGCTGTGCTCATAGAATCTGGAGCTTCAAATCACATGATGGAAAGAAGAGATTCCTTCTCTTCTCTGGACACTAAAAAAGCATTCCCATCCACATGGGAGATGATTCTACTATCATTTCGAAAGGACAAGGTACAGTAAATCTTGAACATGGTAGTTTTTTCAATGTTCTATATGTACCCTCCTTGGCCTCCAACCTCCTGAGTGTATATCAAATAACTCATCCTGGAGTTCCCAAGAGATTATAATTCATCCCCAATGATGTATAAATCACTAATATTTCATCTGGTAAACTTGGTACAAAAGGCTTAGCAAACCATCATGCAAAATCCTATGAGTTTTCCCATTTTTTGGCAGATGTAAAGCCCACCGCTCTTCTGACTCATGGAAATGAGGTCAGTAGACTATGGCATGAGAGATTTGTTCATTTAAATTTCAATAACTTTCAGTAACTTCAGAAAAATTCCATGGTGGAAGGTCTCACAGCCATCAAAGCTACCACTAGAGTTTTCAAAGGTTGTATTGTTGGCAAACACCCTAAGCACAAGTTTGATCAGGGAAAAGCAAGTCGTGCATCAAGTATCTTGGGAATGATTAATTCTGATATCAGCATATCGATTCTCACCACATCCATGAATGGATCTCGGTATGTACTCACCTTCATAGATGATTTTTCTAGATACACTTGGGTTTTTCTCATCAAGAAAAAATATGAAGTTTTGGTGAAATTTATTGACTCTGAAAGCATTGGTTGAGAATGCCTTTGGGAGAAAGATTAAATCTCTGAGATTTGATAATGGAGGGGAATATATCAGTTCTGAATTACTACAAATATGTTCCTATAATGGGATCAAGATCCAACATTCCATTCCCTACACTCTTCACCAAAATGGTGTAGCGGAAAGTAAAAACCACTCTCTCAAGGAGATGACCAGATGCATGCTGGAAGAAAAAGGATTTGATGCAAATTTATGAGATGAGACCGTGAATTTTACTGCACACATTTATAAAAGAGTACCTCACTCCTTCGTGAAATAGAAGACACCTTTCAAATCCTATTTTGGACACAAACCAGATGTGTCAAAATTCAGGGTGTTTGGGTCCACTGCATGGGCCCAAATTCCACATGACAAGAGGAAGACTTTGAAACCGAAAAGTGTTGAATGTTTGTTAATTAGATATACAGAATAATATAAAGGATTCAATATTCTAAATATCAAACCAAAAAATTATCATTGAAATAAGTGTCCAATTTGAAGAGCCTCTCCAAGAGGTAGAACTAATCAAGGAGAAAATTGTTGAAATTCCCTCTTGTTCTACTAATGATTCAGATGATGAAATTGGGAGTGATGGATTTGATTTTGCTGATATGACATCTGATATTGGCAAACAAAAATATCAGTTTCAGAATCATATTCTGAACTGCAAATACATCTCCCAACTTGGGCCAAGAAGACACTCTCTTCCATCTGGGAAAACATTGGAAATCTCGCTGATCCAAGAAGAACCCGGTCTGATTTTCAAAGAGAAGGTATTGCTCTCTCTTGTCATGATTCATTGCTGTATGAGACCTGTTATTTAATGATTGGGTCATATACTAAGTCCTACTACCACTCTCAAAAACATTCGAGATGGCAATCTGCTATGGACAAAGAGTTTAATTCTCTTCGGAAAATTGCTACTTGGGAGCTAGTTTCTCTTCCACCTAGGAGGAAATTAGTTCAATGCAAGTGGGTGTTTTAGAAAAATGTTTCTGATGATGGAAAAACCTTCAAATATAAGGAAATTATGGTTTCAAAATGTTCCTCCCAATTCCAAGGTGTGGACTATCATGAGACCTTTGCATCGGTGGCAAAGATGGACTCCATCCACCTAGTTTTGGCCATTGCGGAATCCAAGCACTGGGAGGTGCATAATATGGATGTCAAGAGTGAATTTACACATGGAGACCTTCATGAGGAGATATACATGAAGCATCCCAATGGTTACACATCAGATCCTTCTTTGGTTTGCAAATTTCAGAAATCACTATATGGGTTGAAACAGGCCCTAAGATCATGATATGCCAAGATGGATGCCTTTTTGCCTTCACAAAACTTCCAAAGGTGTAAATATGATATGAATGTGTATATACAGAAGTATGATGGTAATTTACTTATCATTTTTTTATATGTTGATTATATTTTTATTACAAGAAGCACACTTGCTTCCATTGCTTTCATAAAAACTTATCTTCATGATGCATTTGAGATGAGCGATTTGGGGCTCTTGAAGCAATTTATGGGGCTTGATATCTCCCAAGACTTTGATGGGATAATGGTAACTCAGTATAAATAATTTTAATACCTGTAAATTAATTTTAACATGGATGAATTCAATTCTTCCCCATTTCCTTTCCTCTCAAGGATCAACCTTGAAGAGGGAAAAAACACTCCACCCATGGATTGCACTATCTACCGCCAGCGGATTGGTAGATTGCTTTACTTGACATTTTCACGGCCTGATATTTGTTATTCCATGAATCCTGTATCAAGATACATGCAGCATCCTCATTACCTACATTGGAAGGAAGCCAAGAGGATCCTTTAGTACATTCAGGGCACAAGATCCTACAACATTCACTATGCTGCAGATTCTGAGCTAGAGTTGGTTGGTTATATAAATTCACATTGGGCAGGGGATTCCATAGATTGGAAGTCCACTTCCAGGTATGTATTTATGTTTGGTGGTTTCCCCATTTACTGGTCTAGAAAAAAATAGGCTTCTATTGCATTGTCTTTAGCAGAGGCCGAGTATAGGGGAGTAGTGAATGCTTGCATCCAAGATGTTTGGTTACAAGGCATTCTTTCAAATTTTGAGATTAGTAGTAATTTGTTCACAGTCATATTTTGTGACAATTAAAGTTCTATTAATATCTCCACAAATCCAATTACCAGGAAGAGGACCAAACATGTTGAGATACAAATGCACTACATCAGGGATTTGGTGCATGATAGGACCATTGTTTTGCAATACTGCCCTACAGATGACCAGATTGCAGATATATTCACCAAGAGATTTACAAGGAAATTTTTCACTTAACTCCATTCATAGTTGGGGGTGAGTTCATCAGGGTGATCAGATAACTTCTTCAGTGTTCATCTTGAGTGGGGGGGGGGGGGGGGGNCCTTTCTCGCTGATGCCCTAGCATTTCATGCATTTTATTTTTACTCCTCCTGAGTATAGCTTAAGGGGGGGGTGTTGGATTCATTATCCAACTTACACACTTTATTTAGTCAATTTTGTACTAATTACCCACTATCCTAAGTTTAATTGACTTAATTGGAATCATATGAGAACACCATGATGTCAACATGAGCACACCCACACCTTCCTTCAATCAAGGAGGCCAACTAAGCCTTCTCCTTCAATGAGGGAGGCTAACTGGGCTTCCTCCTTTAAACAGGGAGCAATTCTGGAGTGATCTGAGTGTCATAAGTGCACCTAATTGCTAACTAATTGTTTTTTCACCTAACAATCAGTTAGGATAAGTTATAAAGGTTCCTCCATCATGAAATTGTCTATTTTAGGCTGATTGGGATGAACTGGAGTGATTTAATGCACCCCCAAGCACTTCCGATGACTAGTATCACTTCAGTTAACTTCATCGGAGATAATTGGATTTAATGATGTGCTACCACTTATTGATTGAAATGCAATGACATGTGTCTAAGTTACATTCAATTAGACTCAATCATCTATTGCACTCTGATTGAGTTAGGACTCAATGAGAGTCAATTATGGTTAGTTCAGTGGTTAACTAAGTGTGTCTAGTGTTGGCTAACCGTTAGTTAAGCTGCACCCATCCATGCAATTCGAATGAACTCCTAGTGAATTCGAATTGTCTTGGAATTCATGCATTTTGTAAGACATTATATTGTATTATTCACTCTTTCATTGATTATGCAGAGCTGCAACCTCATATTACAATACCGTTACATCATTTCATGCCTAATTTGTCTTGAATCTCTTTTGAGTGTGTGCTTTGTCTCAAGATTTCTGTGACAGAATTAATATATTCTTCTTCATTAATCGCATGAAACCGTGTGTTTTTTCAACATAATTGAAGACAAAACGTCATAAAATTTTTGCCTTCCCTTGCAAACTTTGGAGTTCGGTAACATTGGTTGGGGTGGGTAGAGCCAAGATAGCTTCAATCTTCAAAGGGTCTATGCAGATGCCATCCTTGGACACAATAAAACCAAGCAATTGTCTAGTATCAACATAGAAAACACATTTATGTGTCTTTAATCGAATGTTAAAGTGGTGAAATCTGAGAAAATTGGCTCGTAAATGATCAACATGGTGATCCGATTGCTTCAAATGAGCATGAATGTCGTCAAGATAGGGTTCCACAATGTGTTTGATGTTGTGAAAATCATATGACATGGCACGTTGAAACATATCACCATAATTTTTCAAAACAAAAGGGAGTTTTCTATGGGAAAAGGTTCCCCACGGGAAGATGAAAGCAATCTTATGTTGATCTGATGGGAGTATCTTGATTTGATTATAGCTAGAGAAGCCATCCATAAAAAAAAAGATGACAATGTCGGCATATTTGTCGATACTTTGATCGATGTACGGGGTGGGTAAGTTGTCCTTAGGACAAGCCTTATTCAAATCCTGAAAATCAATGAAAACCCTAATAGTACCCTATTTTTTATCGATAGGGACTATGCTAGACACCCATTCAGTCAAGGGCACAGAGTACATGAAACTAGCCTTAAGAGTTTTTTCAACTTCTTCCTTGATGGTTGCTGCTTTTGTGGTATGTACTTGACGTAGCTTCTATCGAACTTGCTTGGCGCCAGGGTAGGTTTTAATCTCATGAACTATGATAGAGGGATCTATCCCTGACATTTCCTTATAGGTCCAAGAAAAAATGTCTTTGAATTCCTTAAATAAGGTCATATAAGATCGTATCTCTGAAGGTGAAGAGTTCTGACCTATTTGGATGTTCTCTGGGATACCAAGTTTCACTGTTATGTCAACTGTAATGGTTTTGGTAATGTTACATAAATTACCCTCATATTCGACATTGAGGATCGGGGATTTAGGATCAGTTACTATATCAAAAGAAACAACTGATGCAAATTGTTCTTGTACCATATGGCAATTGGGAAGGAAAGAAGATCGATGATGATGATATTTCCAGTGCATCTCATCTAAGGACATAACTTCCATGATGGATTCATCAGAGGGGAGTGTATGCGAAAGATAATATAGAGATGAGGGGAGGGGGTTTCTAGCCAATACGGTAGGTGATAGGGATCTAAATCCACCAACAGATGATCATTTATGGTGGGGTCACTGGTGGTTTGAATAGCATGGTACATTTCCTCAAAAGGACTCATTGTTGTTGAATCAACAATGGAATTTCCTTTATCTATGGTAGAACTAGAAATCATGTTCATGGATGCTGAATACAAAATAGGAGGAGGATTAGATAATGGAAATATTACCATGAGTGAGGAATATTTGATAAGACCTACTCCAATGTTCTAATATGGGGGGGTCATGGAAGCCAACAGTAGAACATTGTTTGTAGTATTCGAATTCACATCAAGAGAACATAAATCTAACTGGTCAATGGTAACAGTCTTCCCATGGAATGGGAACTGAACTACCCGAAACACGAATGAAGCAACCACTTGCATAGCATAAAACCAATTTCAACCTAGGAGAAGATTGTAGTCTAAAAGAGCGTTAACAACTTAAACATGAATGGAAACTAATTTTCCACCCAGTTCTACCTGGAGAGAGGGTAGTAATCCATAAGGTTGAAAGTCGTGACCATCAAAAGAATTTAATGTCATGGATGAAAAGTTAATTTTAGGAGAACTAATATCTCTCCAACAGGACAAATGCGTAACCGAGTTTGAGGCTCCCTCATCAAATACGGTACGATGGATTGTTTTCCCAATAGATTTCATGGACAACTGAAAAGACAATTGATTGGAAATCCTAGATTTGAAGTCATCCAACTTGAAAGTGATAATGTTGTTGTTTTCAGGATCCAGTGCTCCAAGGACTGACATTAAATTCTTTCACTGTGTAGGACATGTTTGGAGTACCTCAAGAGCTGACATAACACATGCTTCTTGAGCCATATCTTCCACTATATTATAGTACTGGGTGACACGCGCGTTAGGATTAAGTATAGATTTTTGCAGTGTACTCTTAGGTGGATGAAGAATTGCATCAGGAACAAGTTTTTCAATTTGAAGACCACTAGTGGAAGGAGGAGTGGATGCTGAATCATTTTCAAGTGGAACATTATCAGTTTTATTTTTGGGAGGAGGGTCATAGCTTTGGGATCGAGTATTAATGTTAATTGATTCACTTTACATCATTTTGACTTCATCTATGGAGGATGAAGCAGGCCCATGCAAGGATTGGTGGTAAATCAATTGTTGTTGAGTAGGGAAAGGGTTTGTAAGAACTGTCATGGTGGGTGAATTTTTCAAAAAATTGCTAACTTCCTCATGAAGAGGAAATTATTTAGTGAAGTGATCACCTCCACAAATCAGGAAGGGAAACTTTTCCTTTCTCTTATTCTTAGAATCAACATCAAGGTTTTGTGTTTTGTTTCCTTCCTGTTGTTTGTCGGTATTTTTGGATTTTTTTTACCTTTATTACTTCCTCCTAAAGATTCTATGGATTGGAACACATTTACTTCGGTGGAAAAAATGGGAGGGGATGCAATTTTGGGTGGTGTAACAGGTTGACTAGCTCATGCGGTAGGTTAATTTTTCTTTTTTCACAAATTTTAACATCGATTGAGTTTGAACTGAACCAAGAATTCCATCGACATGTGTTTCTGTTGCAGGTATTGAAGGATCTGATGTAGGATGAAGAGTGTGAGGAATTAATTCATACAAAGTGCCTGATTGGGGAATAGACAAAGTCTAGGTATTGAACATGGCTAATAGCCTGCTCCTTGGTAACAACACCTCCCATGGAGACATCCCTAGCAATGGGGAGAAGTAAATATTTCCTAAATGAATCAACAAGTAACTTGTCAAGAATGGGAGCCTTAATCAACCTACGTCTTCGTCTCCATTCATGTATATGATCAGATATATGGGTTGAAGTAGTCTGGCGATGTGAGGTTAACAAGTTCGTACCTATCTCGTATGGAATTGGTAATTGAAAATGTGTCAGAAAAGAAAATTCCAAGGTATTAAAGTCCCAAAAGGAATGCTGAGGTAGCTTGATATACCATTTCGTAGCTACGTCGGTGAGGGGTCTCTGAAACAAATGTTGATAGATTGAACCATCCATCAGATAATTAGATGAGCACCACATATGAAAAGTCATCACATGGTTTTTGGGGTCCTCACCAAGTTTATCATCGAATTTAGGTATTTATGAGGGTAACTTTACCAAAATTATTGGTTATGAGGGATCATGGTGGGTCAAATAATTGATCAATCTAGAAAAATATGGTAGATCTAATGTATCTAGAAATGGTAACTGTTGATTAGGTTGGGGGTATTAGTAATAATGATATGGCATCTGTGGACTAGTAGGACCATAGGTAGATTGATAAACGGGCATAGATGATGCCCCCATGGTTGGTTGGTTAGGTGGTTGATTTCCAAAAGAGCCACTAGAGGGCTTTCCAGGTGGTGTACCACCGGAGGGAGGTAGACCTCCAAGGGGTGGGCCTCGAGGCAGTGGACCTCCAGGTGGTGGATTTAGGAGATGGGACTCTAGCTGGTGGGAATATAGGTGGTGGGCCTATAGTTGGTGGAACTTTAGGTAGTGGACCTATAGGTGGTGGACCTACAGGTGGTGGTCCTCTAGGTGGTGGACCTCCAGGTGGTGGTCGTCTAGGTGGTGGACCTATAGGTTGTGGTCCCTAGGTGGTGGACCTATGCATGGTGTTCCTCCAGGTGGTGGAACTTTGGGTGGACCACCAAAACCCCCAACAATATTTACAAAAGGTGCTCCATAAGATGGGACATTAGACCAATTAGGTTTCCCCCATGGGACATAAGCATTCCCAGGGTAAGGAATTCTAGTATAAACATCCCCTAACGGTGCTGGTTGTTAATATTGATGAACCATAGGTGGTTGATTTCCATAGTAAGTATAACCCCAAGAATGCAGACTAACAGTGGGTTGGACCCATGAAGGTACTCCATGGCTAGAAGAGGGTACAACTGTGTTGGTATTAGGAGGAGGAGTATTTAGTGTTGGTGGTCCCACCGGTAATTTATCCTCCATACTAGAAACAGTTTCCCTGGTAGGTAAAACAACTTGGGATGGGGGGTTCCCCCTAGGTGTGGAAACTATTAGAGGAGAGGAAACAGATGGGGGGCTAGGATTTGATGGAGCGGGGGTGGAGAATTGACCTGAATCTATAGTAACCATGTTTTGGGAAGGTGACTCTAAGACATGAGCTACTTGAGATGATGAAAGGGCATGATATCCAGGTGGGATCATTTCTGAATGATGGGGGAGAGGAGAAAAACTTCTTCTCTTTATGTTTTTTCCTAGATTACGCAAACGTTCTAAAGATTGATGGAGGGACCCAAAGAATTCTTGATTCGATGAGGCTTCTCGAACGGGAGTAACATAGGAAGGTCTAGTAGTCCTATATTCAGAAATGGATTGCCCCAGAGAGGTTCCCCAAAAAGGAGTATTTGAACCAAACACTACTGCCATGGTATCATTTGATGGGTGATTGAACACCCAATTTGATGAACCAGGTTGGCTTTCCATTGGAAAGCGAAAGGTATTATTTTCAGTTGAAGGTTGTTGAATTAATAAGGGATTGTTAGAAGAAAAAAATTATTCCCTGGCTTCAGTAACTAGAACACCTTCTACATGATAATCACTAGTAGCTAATTGATCCATGGTTTCACCTTCGTTTCCTTCCACGACAGGAGGAGAGTTGGGTGGTAAACCTTGCAACCTACGAGAATGCCTTGCAATCTACTTAGCAAGGATGCTGGCTGAAGTTTTCTATTATAGAGTCTTAAATAAAGAAGAGATCACTCAAAAACAAACCTATGTAGGCTAAGGCCACAATCAAACTTAAATGATAGGATGGGATGATAATAGCCAATTCCTCACTAGGATTTTCAAGTTGTCACAACTCCTGATATACCGTAGGGTCCAACAGTAAAACACGACAAGGAGGATTGGGACCGTACCCTTTCCTAAATACTCGACTACCTTGAAGATACGTGTGTAGTAGCTCCCCAAGTGTTGTTCTCGGTCTATTGCTCCAACAAGACAACCAAGAATATTTTCTCAATTGGTTAGGGTATCCTAGAGAGGTCTCCCGATATACTCAAGGTACATGGGAGCTCAAACACGTATTAGTTTTGTCTAATGGACAACCATACGAAAGGGGCCTTCCGATATACAATCGAGTACATGAAGTACATTTATATTTAACTCAAGGGTATGCAAAATGCTATTTGATATATAGACAATACGTGGAAGAACCACACAGTCCCCGTGATGCAGTGCAGGTTTAAAATGACAGCTCCTATGTTTTAAGACGTCGGAGTACATTTCTATCCTATCACTCAAATTACTAATTTTTTTAATCTAATCTACCGTTGATTTTATCTTGATGGTTAGTGAATTTTTGTGGAATGTATATCGATATGAAAATTAATATCTATATGTGATGAAATTATTTTTCTTCGATGAAGGCTAACTAGAGTAAGGGAGAAACCTTTCTTCTTTTAAAATTAAGATGCCATGCTACTTTCAACGATTCAAAATTCGAGATGTATATGTAATTTATCAAACACACAAGATTTTCATCATTAATACTACAAAAAATATTTGAAAGGAGAAAGGAAGGAGGGATTATAAATATTTACTTTCCTAAGCACTCATACTAAGCAAGAGCAATGGAAGCATAACAAGTTAACTAACTTCTTTTGTCTTTTCAATATGATTTGAAAAAGAAAGAACACTAAGAAACTAAAATGAACTAATTGCAGAGAAGCTACAGATATTATTTTCTCACAAACTTACGATCACTTTCAGAGAATGAACCAAGCAAACCATGCATGCAAAACTTGTAATTCATACACAATTTCCTCAACTATGAATTCCTTATTGATGAAAAACTCTAGATTTGAACTCAAAAGGTGAGATTAGGCTATCAAGCTTCCAAATTCAACAATAAAACAATCAACAAATCACACAACAAACTCATAGAAACCAAAACATATGAAAGCACACGCTCTATTAAGGCAGTGATCAAATTACCTCGATGCACTATGTAATACTGCACTAGAGTGACACTAGGTGGTTGACGCACAATGTACACTGATTAAAGGCACCAGCGGCGCTCTGTGCTATATAAGTGAAGGAACCATAGATTCTCTATGCTATATAGGTGAAAGCGCCAGTGGCAGCGATGCTCACTGTTAGGGTGCAATATGCCCCAGAGAGGGATAACACTTTGTCAAATCTTCCTAGGTGCGTCGACATATATGTATATGAAAAAGGGCCAATCACCTACCAAGAAACCAAAAGTGGACTAAGATGGAATGATAAATAAGTAAAGAAAACTTCAACAGAGGAAAATGATAGAATAATAAGGTGTATCGCTCACCTTAATAACTGAAATGAGCTAAGAAAAGAGAATGAAAAGTTTAAGAGTGAGAGTGTTACAAAATATCTTAGATCTAACTGGATTTGCACCAGATATGACCAGGTCTATCCTAGATATGGTTGAATCAATCTATCCCTAGTATGGTCACCAATTTTGTTGTAAGGAATTATTCAACCGATGCGGACACCGCCTGTTCCTCTAGCTTGTATGGTACAAGTATAGAACAAAACACCACAACAATATATCCTTTCCCTATATGGTTAATATACTTGAATAAAGTGACTCTCTTACCTCAGATCCAAATGTCATGGTCTTTGTTCCACTGTTCTTCATGGGATCTAAAGTATCTGGAAGGAAACATCAGAAAATAAGACAATAAGATGAGAGTAACAAGATAGATTAAAAATGCATATTAGTGATCAAGGAATCTAACAATAAATGATGCATGCATACAAATCAAATATGGAACACTTTTTTATTAATAAAATGAAAACATAAAGCTACAACCAAAGCCTTGATGTCAATATTTTTGTCTCCACTATGTCTTTGACACACTCATAACAAGCTCTTCTCTCACAACAAAGTCTTTGCCCACATAACTCACTTCTCTTTGCCTCTACACCAGACTTCAATCCAACATCATAAGGATGCTCTTCTTGGTATCCCCTCACATAGTCCATGAAGGATTCTTTTATAGGACAAGGAAGGCTTATATGAGATGATATATTTTTGGAAAATGATAGGGGATGATCCCTATAGGTGAGGAGGTTGAATCCCAGATCTCTCTAACTGATAGGAACTTCCTCCACGAGAGATTTTGATTGGAATCTTCTTGAAAATTCCCTTTTTTCCCTTTTAAGTCTATCGATGCTTCTTACAAAGAGGGTAAAGGCGTCGACACTTCTTCTGAACAGGGTAAAGGTGTTGGTGGCACCTGCTGTCAATGTACAAAAGGTGCTGACGCTCTATCATAGGGAAGAAAGTGTGCCATCCTACTCAAGAGTGGAAAAAACATACAAAAGAAACCCTGACCAAGTGCTTTGAAGGGTGTCAGGCATCAGTGTAGATTTTAGGTGCAACAAATGGGAAGAACCGATTCCACACCATATACTAAGTGAAATGGGGTAAAACCGTTCGCGGTTTTAGTCGATGTCTAGTTTTCTCGGAGGGAGGAAAAGAGAAAGGGGTGCCTATTGGATTTGCGTTTTTCCACCATTCGTTAGAGCATGGTTTTGAGGATCTTATTGACAGCCTCAACTTGGCCATTAACCTGATGGTAATAAGCGGAGGAATACTAGTGTTCAAACTTCAACACAGAGGAGAGATCTATCCAAACAACATACTCAAAATGAGAACTGTGGTATGAGACTAACTATTAGGGGACGTCAAAATGAGTGATGATGTGGTTAAAAAACAAATGTGTCATAGTATCAGCCTTAAAATTAAATTTAGGCATGGCCTCAACCCATTTTTTGGAGTAATAAACGACCACAATGATGTATTTATGGCTGCCGAATGAAGGAGGGTTGCATATCATGAAGTCAATCACCCATTTGCAGAAGAGGCTGACTGTGACACTAGGAAAGAGGTGGGAATTACAGCAATGTTTAATTGCATGGATGCAATCGAAAAAGATGGTGGGCCAGAAATAACTAGTGCGGAGGATACTTTGGGTGCTAGCCAAACCAGAGAGGTGGCCACCACAAGCTCCACTATGATAGTCATTCAGGACTTGTTTGACTTCATCGTGGGTGAGGAAATTCCATAATATGGTGTTAATACTGTGAAGGTGTAATACATCACCAATAAGGAGATAGTGAGAAGCTTGGTGCCGAATGCAACGATGAACTTCGCGGATTAAATGGGGCCCAAATTTTTGTGTGCATAGCTACAGGAGAATGCCTTCATATGATGGGTCTTACATAGAGATGAAAAATAAGAATTCATGAGGAATATTGATTGTGATAGGTGGTGAGGTAGAAAATGAAGTGAAGTATTCCATGAAGGAAGCTAACACCAAATATTTGGTGCATTTTGGGGCAACAAATTCCAGGTCGTACTCTTGTAGAACGACAATCCACTTGGCAGTGCAACCTTGGACAAGGCAGTGGCTTAAGAGATAACGCATGGGGTTGGAATCAACCATGACTCAACTTCGAATCAAGAGAATATAGTGACATATAATCTATAATGAAAAGACGATGATAAGCGCCATCTTCTCTTAGTGGGAGCAACATAAAGGTGGCCTGGAAATTTTTTGACTTACGTAATAAATCATGTTCTCTTGATTACCATCATCTTCTTGAACCTAGACTCCAACGATAACATTTTCAGATGCTGACACATAGAGGATAAACTCCTTGGTGAAGTCAGGAGGAGAACACAATGGAGCAGAATTCAGAGCTTGTTTCAATGCATCGAAAGCACCTTGTGCATGCTCATCCTATACAAAAAGAATGTTAGTATGGATAAAGTGAAGAACCCATGGAATTTCATCGCATAATCTAGAATAAATCAATGAAGGAAATCAGCCTTTCCTTGAAGGATCTGCAATTGGTGCAAAGTACAAGGTGGGAGAAGATTCAAGATGGCTTGAACCTTCATAGGATCCATCGCAATCCCCCTGTGGTATACGATGAATCCTAGTAGATGACCAGCTGGGACACAAAACACACACTTGAGGGGGTTCAAGTAGACATTATATTTATGACATTGTAGGAATACTTGTCGTAAGTCATCCAAATGTGGAGAATGCTTCTGAGATTGAGTCGTGAGGTCATCTAGATAGACCACGATAATGTGAATGAGGTCATGGAAGAAAAAGGTCATGGACCACTAAAAATTCGCTCCAGCTGTTAGCACTCAGAATGTACCCAAGGTTGTAAAGGTAAATCCCAAATTAACAGCAAAAACCACTTTAGAAAGAAACTGGTTTTTCTTCCAGAGAGGGATCTCTCAATACATATTTAACGAGACTAGATATAATTAAAATACAAATATTTGTATAGATGGTTGAAATAACTCATAACTATTGGGCATGGAGTCACATAAAAATAAAAATATCACAAAGACAGATACATGAGATTTATCAAAGGCAAGATAATCATTTCATCATAGTCATTCATTTAGTTCAGGTGGGACAGAAGAGACAATGAACAACCCATTAATACAGAGCATCAAAAAATGAGTTCTATATTAACTTTAGTAGAAGAATGTATAAAATATCCAAAACGATGATTAGAGCATAAACATTATGAATTCTAACCATCCAATACTGTATTTCAGATACGAGGAAAAACAAAATGAAGTGTTGCATTGGAAAAACAGAATCACATAAGGAAAGAAATACAGACTGTAATGGAAATGACACAGGAATATCTGATAATTCTTATGCATTCACTCTGTTATTCAAAAATAATATGTCTTTCAAAACCTTCAACAACCTGATGGGTTCCAACCCCCATCTCATAAAATAGATGCAAATATATACATAAAATAACTTGATTTTCCAAGAAGATTCATAACTGAATGATCGGCTTAATTAAAGTCTTGTAACTAAATTCCTAACTTTTAGGAATAAACTACAGCTTCAATCCTAACAAATCATTAAGCTAAAATCAACTTGGTAACAAGTCATCGTCCAGTCAGCTCCTCAGCATGCGCCATCTGTTCTCATGAATGAAGGATGTATTTTGTCTTTCCGAACCTTTCCACAGCTTTCCATTGCTCCGTTCTTGGGGTATCATATTCCATCATCTCTCGAATTGACACTTCTAACTCCATGTAAGCTTCGTATGATACCTTGGGCAATCCTCTCCTGATGATTAGGAACTTTTGTAAGATTTCAAAATCCTCTGTCAATTTGTCCACAATAGCTTTCCCTCTTAGGCCTTTTTCCAAATCATCAAATTTGGAATGATCCATGCGGCTTTGAACTAACAAGCTGTGATAATGCTCCTGAGAGAACATCCATCCTTCTTCATCCCAAAAGGATGGTAGGCCGTCCTCAAATAGCTCTTTGAAAACCTGCTTGAAGTTATTAACCTCGGAAATCATTTCGTTTTCCTTGTCCTGGACCGTCTTCATTAAATGGTGCTTGTGGATAAACCTTTTAGCCCATAGTACTATTGATATTCTGTCCTTTATTCCCATATCATGTAATTTATGGTATGTCAATGAATTTAGAAAATTCAGTGTGTTTTGGGCTGTGGTAAGGGGTCTTCTCTCCATGTGTTCATTCCCTAAATTTAGTCTTTGGTGAGACAAATTGATCAATATATTTTGATCATCGATAAAGTTCAGATGGTGCCTGAATTTAGTGATTTCTATAGATAAGGTGTCCCAAATGATGTGCTTTTCCCCTTGGAGAGGACCTTTCCCAATGTTTCTTT
>LPNX010807195.1:939627-963843 GCA_001517045.1 Pseudotsuga menziesii
CAGCTGATTCTTGTCTTGCAATATTTTATTTGTATTCTCACTTACTTTGGCCAATTTAGACTTGATATTTTCATTCTCCGCTTTTAACTCTTTTATTTATTCATCCTTTAAGCTAACCTAGGACATAGGTATTGACAAGTCATCCACAGAAAATTCATTCAATGGTTTATCAATATTTACAATGGACAGGTCTTCGTCAATAGGAGTCTGACTCATCAATTATTCCATGATTTCCTTTTCTTCATTTTGGTCCCTTTTCAGCAAGGCAATTTGAGATATCAGTTCACTCCATTCGATTTCCCATCTGTCCTTCTCCTCTTGTAACTCGACAGCTTTTCCTTTATGTTCCATCATCTCCTGCTGCATCTTGTGTTTCTCTTCTTGCAGTGCCAATAATTCGGATGATTGAACATGTTCTGAGCCTGGGATCTTCAATATTTTCTTCAAAACTTGGAGAGCATTGTCCTTTTCTTCCAACATTATTCTGACAGCTTGGGTGTTATCTATTTCATTGCCTGAACTGATAATATCTCCTTGTAGCTTCTTAATCTGAATGGTATTGGCCTTATTTTCAACTCTTTCATGTTTCAATTGAATCTCTAACTTATTTACCAAAATTTGTAGTTTATTGATTCTCATCATAGCTTGTAATAGATCTGAATAAATAATATCACTTGTTTGCTTATGAAGTTGTATCTTGTCAGGTACACTAATCTTATCCAATATTAGTTCCATTTCTGCCACTTTCTTGTCGCTCACCATGGCCAATTTGAAGGTATTTCTTTTTGTATCTCTAGCAGAAACCAGGGAGGTTTTCGGATTGTTTAAATTCCTTACCTTCGGGAGTAAACTTCTTGTCTCTTCCAGAGACTGCTTTCTTTTCTCCATATAACTGGCCTTAAGCTCTTCCTTGGATTTGAAAATTGAGCTTGGTTCTGAACTATCTACACTTTTAAAAGAAAATTGATTTATTTGTATGGATTTCGTTGGGACTAAAGCAACTCTCTTGAAATCATCAGAAACCTCTTCACTTGAGACTCCATCAACTTGTAACAATCTTGCCTTTTTATGTAATCCATATTCATCCACTTCCATGCTTTCAATTTCAGACATACTCCTTTTAATCAAAACATTAGGACCCTCTGTCACTTGTGATACGGTAACTGGTAAAGTACTTGCATCTCCATCGGACCCTGGAGTTTCCATAAAATGCAACAGATTTGCTGTTTCATTCAATCCTTCAATAAACTGGTGCTCAAATGGTTTGTTTTTGTTGGCATACTTCCTTAGGGAAATTATGTGGTGAGGGTCATAATTTTCCTTCGGCTCTTTTTGAAATTCCATGCTTCCCAATAAATTTTCAATAAACACTAAGGCACCTTTATTTTTGAAAATAAAAGAGCCAACCTTGAGAGGAAATTTGATATTTGAATATTTTTTAAAGGCTCCAAAATGTTCTTCCTCTGAATGCAACCTTTGCCTCATGAATTCTAATGCAAAAAATCTGGGAGTGAGAAAACCAGGTAACTTGTATGGTTCCCCAGTGAATCCATATATCCTAAAAACATTACAATATTTATGCAGGAACCAGTCTCGAACTCGATCCTCAGGCGAAAACTGCATCAGGCATTTCATATATTCTAACACACGGGGCAGCACTTCATCAAACAAAATTGTATATATCTCTGACATGATTGAATTGGAAAACTCAAACATGCTAATCTACTTGGGAAAATCAGAAGAGAAGATGGTACTCAAAAACTGTAATTCAGTGACATTTGAACACAGCAACATGTTCAACAAGTAAGTTTGAAATTTAAAGAACCTGACCTTCAGGAATTCACTTAACTGAAGGTGTATTGCTTCCGCCAAGTACTCATCTAGACTGAAAACAGGAACCAATTGAGACTCTGAACCAAATGAACTTATTTTTAACAAAAAAACAAGGATGACTTCAGTTACGCGACAATCATCGTCAAGACCCAAAATTTGACAGACCAGGAATATCACTAATTGAACTTCATTTTTGAAAATATGAACATGGTAAGGCGGGAAAAGACCTTCTAAAGATTGACCCTCTTTCAAAATACTGGACAAGAATTCACAATGGACTTCAGTGATACAACTTTTGTACAATTCAGCAAGAATAGACTCATTTACAGGTTCACGGTTGTCAGGGCAACTGTCGGGCAGGTTTAAATTTTCACGGACAACTTTGGCATTGAATTTACAGAGTATTCGAGAAGTAGACTGACTCACAATGACTCTTTGAGAAGGGGAATAATTGACCATGCACCACTCTGTGAATTCTGGAAAATGCAGGGTTTGTTCGAGAGCAAAATAATACAAAAAACATTTACAGACATTCAAGACATCATTTCCTTGTGAATTGTAGTGCCACAACCTTTCTTTACTGATTGATACGCTTCCTATAGAAAGAAAAGGGTTGCACACACCTCTGTCCCTATCAACTAAATAATCTTCCCTATCATCTATAATGTAGCCAGACCCTTGCAATTCCTTTCCTTGGTCCATAATTCAATTGATAATGGCAATTTGATGGATGAATTATGGGCGTTTAAGCCTTACCTGTTTACTGTGGCTCTAAATTGACAGTCGAAGGTTGACGAATCCGTAGGTCTTTTTCACTCATCCGGCGCCAATAAAATAACCACGGAACAAGTCAACTTCCCTTTTATAGGACCCCACTCCGGAGCGTCCCTTTTTGCAGTTTCCTCTAAACCGCTTTCGCCTCCGGATTACACCACGATTGGACACGTGGACAGTGGTTTATATTCCACGACCGCCCTTTACCTTTATCTGCCATGCACCTTCCCGCTCTGGATCTATCTATGACCGTTGATCGATTTCACCTTTATTTCTCCGCCGTCAGATCAGGTTGCACGTATCCAATTCCGTTGAGCATCGTGGTCTTATCCATCGTGCAAGTTTCTGCTCCAGATTCATCCACAATCGTAGATGTAATATGCCTTTATTTCTCCACCGTTAGATCAAATGACACGCACTCAATTCCGTCGGGCTCCGTTGTTTTAACAAGCGCGCGGGTTCACAAAGCAGAGCTTATACAGACCGTAGATCTCATCCAGCTGGATCGGTGACCGTTGATCCATATACTACATTAAACGCCCGCATGTACTTATCTTCCTTGCATCTTTTAGGGTGCGGATATAATACAGACCATTGATCTTTATCTTTTCGCTTCTGCATCGTTTGATCCCGTGACATTTCACCGCTTACAAGCTCTTTGTATTACTCTTATACTATAAATTTTAACCAAATTTTTTACAAGTGACCATTATTTTCTTTCCACCATGGTCTCTTTTCTCCCCTTCTAAATAATGGTGTTAATAGCTGGCTCCATCTAGGGATGATATCCTCCCTGCAAGGTATCAAAGAACTCGTAGACCAGGTGCCTGTTTTTTGATTTTTCACAATAACTTCCAGAAAACTCATCTTTTGTTTTTTGTAGATATATTTTTTTTGTTTTGAGAAAGGGAAAGCACGCCTCCTGTACCTTAGGGCCTTCACTGCGGGTTTCAAATACATTAGACTTACCATTCATGTTAACTTTGTAAAGAGAAATAAGTATTTACAGGCTATAATACAAATTTTACCTTCCTCCTTAGGACAGGTAATGTTTCAGGTACCTTCCATTGACGGGATTACTATCCAGAAGAACCCCGTTCAGATATTCCAGCAAAAATGTGTTTTGCACTCTGTAACCAGCAACAACATAAGGACCTACCCACATATGGTCAAATTTCCCATGTTTGTCCTCTTTCGGAGCATCCCACTTCAGGACCAAATCATCAATCTGAAACTGTTCTTCTTTGATTCTCCTGTCAAAAGTATTTTTCATTTTCTCCTGATGTGATTGCACCCTGTCATAAGCTTTATTCCTTTGCTCATCCAGTTCAATAATCTGATTTATCCTCCTTTGCATATGATTTGGTTCTTCTTGCTGATCTTGGAAATACCTCATGACTGGGACACCTAATGATGCTGGAAAAACAACTTCAGTCCCATACACCAGTTGGAACGGAGACATGCCAATCACCCTTTTGGTACTAATCCTGTCAGCCCAGAGAGCATACTTGAGCTTGGTGTGCCAAGACCTTTTGTTATCTTCTAACAGCTTCCTGATGATCTTCACTAGGCTTTTATTAGAAGATTCTGCCAACCCATTTCCCTGCGGATAATAGGCAGTTGAATGATTGAGGCTTATATGGTACTTGTGACAGAAATCAATCATTTTATTGGATTTAAATGCAGCTGCATTATCTGTTACTATTCTTCTGTGGCACCCGAATCGGGCCAATATATTTTCTTCAAGGAAATCCATGATTACAGTCTCAGTGGCTCTCCTAGTGGGAATAGCTTCAATCCATTTTGTAAAATAATCTGTAGCTGTAAGAATCCATTTGTGTTGTATTGATGAATTGGGGTTTATTTCTCCAATAAAATCCAAACCCCACTGCTGAAACAGAGCTTCTACTGTTATGGGATTCAAAGGGAGAAGAAGTACTTTTCTCTTTCCATCAAAAATTTGGCATTGATGACACTTACTGGTTTCTTTATACACATCTGAAAATAATGTAGGCCAATAATAGCCTGCTCTTAGAATTTTGTTGGCCGTCACCTTCCAAGAATGATGCCCCCCACAATCTCCCTTATTAAATTCTTTGACTGTATGCTGAGCTTCATTTTCCAAAAGACAATTCAGCAACACTCCCCGGGGTCTTTCCAATAAAGATATTGATTTAGAATACAAAATTTGGCAGCTTTTAATTTTATGGATCGGGCTCTTGACTTACTCAATCCCTCCGGTGCTTGCAAATTTCGAAGGACATATACGATATCAGAATACCATGGAGAAGCCACAAAATCAGCCATTATTTCCACTTCTGTATCTAGCTGATTAGCTTGATGAGATAAGAAATTAATTTGCAAAGCTTCACAATTTGAATTAGCCATCATCTTAGCTAATCCTTGTCCCTTAATCAACTTGGTGGGCTTTATTTCGATATCATATTCCAATAATGTAGCAATCCATTTTGCTCTTCTACCTTCTGGATCTGGTTGTGTCAAGATTCCCTTTACTGCAGCAGATGGAACATGTGCAATTATATGTGAATGCAGAATATACACTCTGAAATCCTTCAGTGCTTTGTCTAAGGCATAAGCTTGTTTCTCCATAATGTCATATTTCAATTCTCCATCCCTTAACATTTTGATAAAAAATGCTATGGGCTGTTCCAAATTCTCATTGTTTTTTTGTAACAGAACTGCTGCTATAGTATATTCTGAAGCATATGAAAATACTGAGAAGTCTTTGGTAAAATATGGGCTCACCAACACAGGAGCCTCTGATATTTCTTTTTTGATTTCTCAAAAAGACTTTCTAGCTTCAACATTCCATTTTATCTTGTGACCTTTCTTCAACATATTTGTGATATTCATTAAGATCTCAACAAAACTTGGCACAAACCTTCTCAAAAAATTTACCTGCCCCAAGAATGATTTTATCTCTTTTTTGCTCCTAGGTTCACCCACTTTCAAAATTGCACTCACCCTTTCAGGATCAATTTTTATTCCATCTTTTGATATTATATGGCCCAACAAATTTCCTTCTTCCAATGAAAAATTGGACTTCTTTGGATTCAATGATATGCCAAACTTCCTACATTTCATGAAAACTTTCTCTAGATGACACAGATGCTCTCTCTCATATTTTGAATAGACTGTGATATCATCCATGTAGATCACTACAAAATTCCCGATTTCCCCTGCAAAAGCAATGTCCATAGCTCGTTGGAAAGTAGCTCCTGCATTCATTAAACCAAAAGGCATTTTTGCATACATAAATGTGCCCCAAGGTGTAGTGAAAGCGGTTTTTTCTTGATCTTCAGGTAAAAATTTGATCTGATTATAGCCGGAAAAACCATCCAACATTGAAATTCTTTCAGCTCCAACTACTTTCTGCAATATATGGTCCATCTTTGGCAAAGGATAATTGTCCTTCATAGACACTTTGTTCAAGTTCCGGAAATCTATACACAATCTTATTTCTCCATTCTTCTTTCTAACAGGAACAAGATTTGCAACCCACTTTGAAAACCTTAGAGTGACAATGATCTTGGCATCAAATAACTTTTTAATTTCCTTCTCAATAATAGGGAGCAACTTAGGGTTTATCCTTTTGAGCTTCTACTTGAAAGGTTTCTCTCCAGGCTTTATAGGAATAGTATGTTGTATGATAGACGTATCATACTCCTTCAGATCTTCATAACTCCATGCAAATACATCCGTATATTTTTTCATTAATTTCACATACTCTTCTTTTTATTTTTTAGGCAATTTCTTGGACAACTTCACAATCTTAGGATTTTCTTTGGTGCCAATATTCTTATCTTCAACAGCATTCTCAACGGGCTTTACTTTGGGATTCTTAGCTACGTCATTCTGATCAAAAAAAATTTCTAAAGGAATTAGTCCTCTTGGTATGAAATTGTTTTTTAACTAGATAATATCTTTACCTCCTAAGGTTCCCTTTAACTTTTCGGCACCATTCCCTTATTCCTCAAGCTCTTCTTCATCTGGAATACTCTCGCCATTGTCATTTTCGGTGTCAATAGGAGTATTCACAAATTCTCCTGAGAGCTCTAAGAACCTTTTGATCTGCATATCATCTTTGAACACCTGCCAGTATTTAGAGTTATCAGGAATAGACGGTCTATTGACAATTTCCACCTGGTATTCCCTTTGACCAGCAACAGGGGTTTCAAATTTTCCAGCGGCCACGGCTAAAGAATCAGCTACCAAATTTTCATATCTGGGAACTACCTAAATTGCATGCTCTGTAAAGAAGTTTCCCAACATATCCCACACTTCATTTCTATAAGCCCTCATCCGAGGATGCTTGGTTTGATAGCTTTCATTTACTTGATTTATCACCAACTCTAAGTCCCCCAAGATTCTTATTTTTTGAGCTCCCAAATATTTCAAAGCATGCAATCCCAATAACAAAGCTTCATATTCTGCCACATTATTTGTGCACTCAAATGTTAATTTATCTAATAAAGCTTTGAAATCCCAAATAGGGGAAATTATATACACACCAGCTCTAGCACCTATTTTTGCAGCAGATCCGTCAAAGTACATAATCCACTGGCCTTCCCTTTTTTTCTTCGCTTCCACAACATCCTGCTCTAGCACTTCCTTTTCCTTATTACCTTCAGACTTCTTCTGCAAAGCCTCTTCTACATCATGTGGAACAACATCATTAGAGAAAATGGAAGATCCCAAGTCAATATCAACAGCATAGATGTGATGAATTTCAGGTTTATCTTGACTTTTCACTACATAAGGGGTCCTTTTTTCACTATATAATCTTCTGCTCCCATCTCAAACAGGAATTGTAGCATAAGACATATCCATTTGTAAACTACCTTTCAACTTGGAAGTCCAAGATCTTGACAACAGCACCCCGAACTTAGGTGGAATATCTGCCATGACCACATCCATGATTATAGTTTTAGATGGCAATTTATTTAGGGTTACCACCATATCTTTAATCAAACCAAGGAATTTCACCCTTTTAGAATCAAACGAGTACAAATCTTTATAAGGTCTTGTTACTTCTAATCCCAAAATATCTACCACTCCTTTCGGCATTAAGTTGTGTGATGCCCCTGAGTCTAGAATAGCATTGTGGACCACCTTATCATGCACATTTAAACTCAAATAGAAAGGAGGGACTTCTTCACTTTCTAAATTTTCAACTTTTGACCCAAACAAAATAGCAGGGTTATCATCATTCAACTCTAAAATGTCAGATTGCCATTCTCCTTGATTTTTGACCATTTTTGTGATAGTATTTCTGTATTCAGTGTTTCTCAATAACTCATTAAATGGAACAGATATTTTTAGCTTTGAAAGTTCATTTTGTAAATTGAAGCCAGAACCAATTTTTTCCACATCAACCGGAGCCGCCTGCTTTATTGCTTTATCTCTTTGTACATCATTTTCAACCTCTTTATTTACAAAAGATTCTTTTTGTAGTTCTTTTCCCTTTTCTACATTCAAAGAACTAGTGGAAGGCTGATTTGGGTTTGCCTTTCCTTTATTTATGAGGACATCCCTATTCCTCAGTCTAATTTTCCTTTGCACATCATCCATAGGGTGTAGATAACCCCTTTGGTACTGCTCGGTCTCCATTTCAAATTCTTCACTTCCATCTTCCCATCCAAACATGTTATTATCTTCCTTAGTAAGATATATCTCTGAGTCCTGTTCTCCAAAAATATGAATCTCATTTTCAGCGGGATCTTCTTCATTAGCAACATAATTTTCTAGGAATGGTGGACGAATTTGCTGTTCCTCCTGATTTCTTGGATTTCTTACGTCTCTTTGTCGGTTTTGGGGAGGAACAGGAGGATTCGGTCTTCTGAAATTAGGATTCCTGATCTGAGGCTCAGCTTGTTCTCTATTGAATCCCCTATTATCCATAGTTAATCTATCCATCAACTTTTCCATGGTTTTCAACATCATTTCAAATTTGACATCATTAGTAGAAGAAGAAGCAGAAGGAAAATTTTATTCCTTTTTCCTTCTATCAATATCTCTATGTTTCATCTTTCCACTTGCCATCATATTTGCTTCTACTTCTAGAGCATCTGTAAGCATAGCAGCAAGAGTTGCTGATTTTCTTTCCCTTAATGAAAATGCAAAATCATTATCAAAAGCTCCAGCATAGTGCAATTTGGCTGCGGCCGCAGAAGGTTTTATATCCTCCGGAATGGAGTTATCAACCCTCATAAATCTGCTAGAAAATTCATGGACAGATTCGAAACCTCCTTTTTTGAGACTATTATACTGAGATAAGAGCTGCAAAGGGTTCTGTTTATCATCCCACCTATCTAGGAAATCATTTTGGAAAGCCTGAAAATTCACTATAGATCCATTTGGAAAATCTTTAAACCATTTCTTTGCCTCACTTGACAAACTTTGGGCAAACAACCGCATTTTAACATCTGGATAATCAACTTCTTCTAAGTCGATGAAATCTTGAAACTTGGCAACATGTTGTTTTGCGGTTACATCACCTTCTCCATCAAACAAAGAAATTCTTTGGGAATAGTTCTAAGGAAGGTCATGTAATAAAGGAGGCAAACGCAAGGGAGCAAATCTGGCTGCCATTGGTCTAGGTGGATTCACAGGAACTGAAGAGCTTTGAGTATTTTGAGAGGTAAATGTTTCAACTTTAGTGGCTTGTTGTAAAACTCTTCAGAGGGAATCCAACAAATAAGATTCTAACCTATGAGGATTGAATTCAGTATTCTTAAGGTCAGAGTCAGATTTGGTTCTCAACAGACTTTTCCCAGCGTTAACTTCCCATTCTGGATCAATATGAGAATCTTGAGATGATGATGCACCAAACAAAGGAAAACCTAAATTTTCTTTATTTTTTCTTTTAAATAAACATTCTGGGTCTTCAAAACTTTTCAAGATTTCGGTATCAGAGTTACCTCCTGTGTGTCTTCTCAAAGCTAGAATGACTCCTTAAGTTCTGAAGAAGTTTTACAATGGAGTGGTGTTGGCCTGTTTTTCTGAACTAGGCCAATAAGGAGGTTTTGTCCACACAATCAGCTTAAAGTAGTGTCCGGTGTGTTTGAAATAACAAAACCTCGTAGGTTGTGGTCCTGCTACCAGCTGATTTTTCTCTTAAGGAAAAATTAAAATCAGCAAAATCTAACTTATTCTAATGTTATTTCTGTTCAATTAAATTCTAAAACTATTTAAGTTGCCTAAATGAATCCTATAATTAGTTTTAACTATCAACACTATCTAATGGTTTCTTTCTTAAGGAAAGACTTCAATTTTTATAGAGTTTTCTGAACATAAAGATTTGTAAAAATATACTAAATTCTATAAATTGATTTAACAGCTGTTAACTGGAATATACTAAAATAAAACTTAATCTAAACAACTCTATATGTACTATCTCAGCTGAGAGCATTTCTAAAGACTAGATTAATTATTAATCAATAAAAGATGAACAGAAAGACTAAGAACACAATTTAAATAGAAATATTTAAATTATGAATAATAAGTCACTCTGTTATATGACAACAGAATCGAAGAAACAACTGATAATACACAGTTATTTAAACTTTCTGAAATTAATTAATAATTAATTATCAACATAGCTATTTGAACTTAAAGATAATGTCTACTATAAAATCACTGTTAACATACAAATGATATTTTTAACAGACAGAAGAGTACATCATTATATCTTAAGTTTATAGTAAAAATACTAATAAACAGAATCATAACGATATATTTGTTCAAAATGCGATATTGAACTGATAAAGTGCAAATTGTAATTAAACACACATATATCAAAGCATAATGTGTTAATCATAATATAGAAGATAAGATGCAGAAGTATATAATATATCCAAAACAAAAATACCAGTAATGGTATCAGTCTGTAGATGTCCAGTTGTATTCACCTCCAAAGATTCAACTTCAGGAATGAAATAACACTAGCAACGAAATTATACCTCAAGTATGTTTTCTTCTAACACTCCATCCTTTGTTCATCAAAATTCCTAACTTATATACTACTATGACTCAGTTTTCCCTATTAATGTTACATGCAACATTATAGGGTTCATATAACTAAAAAGAGAATCAAATCTCTTATATTAAACACTGTCACTATAAACAGAAAAACGACTAGCCTGAGTGTTTGCAAATTTCCAGGTACTTGAAAAATTCTTGACCATTGTTGAAACTCCAGCTCTTAACAAACAGCTACATCTCCATGCCAACGTATTAAAAAACTCCTAAAACTCTGGAAAGGCGTGATGACAAATCCACCTGCATGTAACAAACGAAGTATCTCATTAAAGCTGTTTACAATAAATACAACATAATAAACTAAGATTTTAATGCATTCCTATAAAATCTGTGATTTTACAGGCATGTACACAAAATTTCATTACCTTTTTGACAGCAATACGATCCATGCAAAAGGAAAATGAGAATAACCATCATGTATTACTTTGAAGAGCGATTACTCTTCGTGCTTCAGTCAATTTGGCCTTTAACCAGATAATATTTATGTTTTGTTTCTCAATTATTTCAAGTAGGTGCTGGTTTGTACTTATTATTGACCTCTTCGCTTTTTTATACTGATCTTTTTTAGCACTTACCTCTTTCCATCTGCTGATCCAATCCAGCAACTCTTCTCTAAAGGTTCTATTTTCCTCTTCTAACAATGTTGTACTGGATAGGAAATGCTTAAGTTTACCCTTCAACTCTATGATTTTAGCATGGTATGCATTATCTCGTACATGTTGCAGAGTTTCTTTTTCATTGGATACCTGAGGAGAAACAGGGATGTCAATATGTTGACTAGATGATGGTTCAGGGTCTGCAATACCTGTGTCTATACCTGGTTGAGTAACCTCGGCCTTGCCTGATTTTACATCATTACCCTTTACGAAAGTGGAATTATTTTCATGCATTTTATCAGGGATAGATGACAGGATGTCATCTTCAATATGGACGACTGCTAGTTGAGAAGCCTATTGATTAACCATAGGACATGAAATTGTATGGGTACTGTTCATACTCCTAGTAACCCTCCTTGAAAACAACAGATTTTCCGAATCAAACCCTCCCTTGTCACAGCAAATATGGGCAAGATGATCTAATCTACGCATAGACTCCCTGCCGTGTTCATAAGGTTTATTTGATTCAGATACAACATTATCAGTTTTGCTTTTGGTTAATATTTCTTTTGTTTCTTCAAGGGTGCTATGACCTTTACCAGATAAAGGCTGATTCAGGACTGCTTTAGAGCCACAAGGGACTGTATTCCTGTCATCATCTTTACTAATCTCATCGTTTAAGGGTATACTGACTTCCCCAAACCCCTTTACCTTTGATACAGTTTCAGAAGTATTATTAACCTCAGACTTTATGGCTTTTTGTTTCTTACGAATTCGTGGGGAGGGATTCGGCCAGTACTGCGTCGGTCCCAACTGACAATCGGTTAAAAACCCATCCCATGACTTGCCATTTACAGACAACTGATGTTGCACTATGATTTTGATTAACCCATGGTGGAAAAGACTTCTATCAGGGTTACTAAAACCTCTAACTGCCTATGACATCTTCTTCAAACTTTGCCACAAATAGAATAGTAAATTGAGCTTAAAACCCTGTAGTGCTAATAGCAATCTTAAATGGTAAAGGTGTAAATGGGAGAAACATCCGTCACAGGACACGTACCTTACCAAGATTTCATAATAAGCTCTCCATTTAGGCTTCAAGAATCTGACAGGGACACCTATCTTCAGCTTAATATCATCCGGTAATCGCAACAGCAGAGATAAACACCTATTCTTATTAACCTTGCTACCCTTAAACCAGCATTCTCCAACTTGCAGGAGCTGTGTCGCTATTGCTATCTTGTCTTTGTTAGTAACCAAACTCAAAACCCCCTATTTGCACAATGTCGTCTTTTAAATTCATGGCAAATAGTTTAGTCACCTCTGCATGATGACCATCAAAACTCTTAAATAATTTCCCCCATCCAAGTTTCGCAAAACGCAGAGCTACCTCCTCGTTGGCTTCTATGAGTTCAGAACCAGAGATTTCATAACGGTTCAGAGGAGCCATAGTTTCCTCCACACTCTCCTGGCTTCGAACTGAAATGAATGGAGAGGTGAACAAGGAGGGAATAGGTACCCAAACGTATGACATGATGTGCAAACTTCACATGATTTAGATCTAACAAACCTGGGATCTTTGGTCATGGTCATTTTAGCCGAGCCTTAGCAATGATGAGAGCTGCAACTTAACGTTATATTATGATATATGCAGGTTTATCTACGATTTAGCCACGACTAGTAGTGATACTCAACCAAATCGGCGTACCAGAGATCTTGTGATTGACGAATCATAAATTCAAACCTTGATTATAGATAGTGGTTAATAATGAACTTGTACATCGTGATAAAATGACATGACTATCAACATTCAATTCTGTTAATACGATGCCTCCATATGTTCATAGCTGTCGATTTATCATGAGGTGCAAGCCACATCTCTGTGCTAACTCAACAATCCGAATGACAAACGTTATCATTTTGACACATGGCCCTTCGTAAACTCTATCACCTTAATAGTCTCCTCTAGTTTTAGCGTGAAAGGTGGTAGCACTCTATGTGATATAGTGATGAAATCACATATCCTATGGTTAGTATGACAACTAGCAAAATGGCTTGATTTAATATCTATGTCATATTTCATAGGCTTAGTCTTAAATCTTTCAAAAATCCTATCTATGAATATCCAACATTAAATTGATAGGATATTAAATGATAAAACTATAATATGAAAAAACTATAATATGTGAAAAATCCTATATGAAAATCACTTATTCATTAACTATAATATTTACAAAAATCATAGTAAGGCATTATATGGAATATAAAATTCAAATTTAAAAGTCACCTTGAGTTCTAAGAACTTAGGATTAGTAATACCTCACTCATATCCATCTTTTAAACCAACACAAGGTGTGTTTTATTGATTTTCCCTTGGCATACTATCCTTTCGAATTCCTCAAATCATATATAGTCACATAAATTTATCTTAATGATTGAATTAATTATATGAAAATTTATGAAACTAACTGACAGTTGTTAATTGCCAAGTTCACTAGCATGATTTCACCAACTTAAAATATATCATTTTACTTTTCTCGAATTGAGAGTACCTTCAGAATCAAAGATTCTGAAGGCACTCTATTATAATTTTGAGTAAAATATAAAATAGAGCTGATCTCCCTTCATCATAATGGAATATGAAGGGGTTGTTGCTGGCTGCCAACAAATGGCGAAAACCTGGGAGAACCATTTATCTCTGCTTATACACAATGATAAAATGAAATCTTAAAACCTGTTAAAAACAATAAAAAATTCTTTATCTGCATAAACCATTATTCATTCATACTCATAAGTATAACTCAAAAATATTCCATCTTTTGAAAACGAAATTTAATTAGGGAGAAACTTATAATATCTTGGTCGAAACAAAGTACTTCATAGTAAGGATAACCATATACCATCAGCATAGAGTATAGAAATCTACTTCTCTGAAAACTTTCCAGAATCCGTTCTGTAACATAATAATTTTCTTTTTGTTTTGTTTTTCTTTTCTTTTTTAAAACAATAATTTTGCCTAAAGACTACTATCTGGGTATGGTATCCCAATGTGATAGTATCATTCACAAGAGCTGTCTGAAATAAGCAAGCCGACTCGTGATGAGACCTCTTGTCTTTTAATTTTTAAATCAAAAGCCATCACCCTGGTGATCAGAAATGAAGTTATTCCATACAGCACTGATGATCATGATTAGGCTGGCTCGTGATGAGACCTCCTATCCTTCAGTCAAAAGCTATGTTTTTATTTCAATTTCATCTTTCAATTTTCATAAAATGGGAGATCATTACCTAGCATGGTGACCAAATGGTAATGTCAGTCATTAATATCACCAGAAAATGAATCAGCTGGCTCGTGATGAGACCCCTTATCTTTTGGTTTTAAAACCAAAATCCATTACTAGTTTCATAATTATGTCATACTAGTGATATTTGTGATTCTTATCGGACCGGCTCATTACTGAGACCTTCCGTCTCTCACTTTAATATTTTATTGACTGGAACAAATTCTAAATAGTTTTCAAATGGTAAATACTTTTCTAAGACTGATGGCAGAGGTTTGTAAGATTTTTTCAGAAGTACAAGCTTCGAAGAAGATATTAAATAAGCTATCCCTACTT
Organism: Pseudotsuga menziesii; assembly: GCA_001517045.1. Classification (NCBI taxonomy): domain Eukaryota; kingdom Viridiplantae; phylum Streptophyta; class Pinopsida; order Pinales; family Pinaceae; genus Pseudotsuga; species Pseudotsuga menziesii. Next base: position 954,512 of record LPNX010807195.1, read on the forward strand.
CTATAAGAAAAATGACAAGATGATGAATAATCTGTGAAACACTTACAAATAAAAACACTAAAGGTCACTTGCAGATTTTAAGAGAATTTGAGCATCCTGAACAAATTTAAAAGATTTCAGTCTTGTATCATAATGTTTCAGACTTATAAGCAACTGATTTTATTTATATACATTTATTTTTACAGCTGTTAAAAATTACTGACTGATTATATACAAAATTTGACAGTCTGAAATTTTACTTACAGAGATAACAGAATGATGCTGAAAATTTTATGAAAATTTTATGAATTCTTCATCACTCTTAATTCTATGGACTATAATTCAATTTATATACAAAAACATAAAGTTATTTACAGACATCAATCATAATCTATGTACATACAAACATAAATTTATTTACAAACAACAAACAAATTATATATATTTTAAGTCAGAAAACTATTAACAGAAATATTTTTTCAGGATCAGCCCATTCACTGGGAAAGTTTCGGACTGTCCTTCAAGTGTTTGCAACCGAAAGGTACTTGGGCCTATTTTCTCAGAAATAACAAAGGGACCTAACCACAGTTTCTGAAACTTAGTATGATCTCCATTCTCTTCGTGAACTTTATCCCATTTTAAAAATAAGTCTCCCACCTGAAATTCTCGATCAGAACTGAAATATTGGTCAAACCATGATTTCACAATCTGTTGATGTTTTGTAAAGTGTTGTTTTGACTTTTCTCTTTCTTCCTCCAGTTTCAGCAGTGTATTAATTCTCTTTTCCATTGCTGGACACTCTTCATCTTGGACAGATTGAGCTAACTGTAATGAAGGCAAGAACAGATTTGGTGGTAAAATAGCTTCAGTTCCATATACTAAGAAGAATGGTGAATTACCTATTGTAGCCTTAGGAGTTACTCTATCTTCCCAAAGGGCATTGACCAATTATGTATGCCAATTACGATGATGAACTGAAATAGTTCTTTTAAGAATTTTCAATAGATTTTTGTTTGTTGATTCAGCTAGATCATTCCCATGAGGATGATAGTTAGCTGAATATCTGATTCTTATTCCCTTCTCTAAAGCAAATTGAGTTAACTTGATTGATGAAAAATATGAAGCATTATCAAATACGAGGGAGTCAGGAATACCAAATCGTGTTATGATAAAAAATTCCAGAAATAATATAACCTGATTGGTATTTACAACTTTTAATGGTGCAGCTTCTGCCCAATGAGTAAAGTAATCGGTCGTAGTTATTATATATTTGTGTTTCATGGATGAGGGAGGATTTATTGGACCCACTATATCAATACTCCATTGCTGAAAGGGTCTTTCAGCTGAAACAGGTTGTAAAGGAAAAGCAGGTTTTTTAACCCTTCCTGCAGCGAGTTGACATTCTTGGCATTTTCTAACAAAAGTATAGGCATCTCGAAACAAAGTGGGCCAAAAATAACCAGCTCTGGGAATTTTATGCGCAGTAGTCTCTCCACCAAAATGACCTCCGGCTGGTCCAGAATGTAATTCTTTTAGAATTACTTCTATTTCGTCTTTATCTAGACATCGAAGGTATACTCCATCTGAATTTCTCCGAAAGAGAATATTATCAATTAATAAATAAGGAGCAACCTTCAATCTAAGTGCTCTTTTCTTCTTTGATTCTAAGTAATCAGGGGCAACCCATGTTTCCAAAAGTATCCATAAGTCTGTGTACCAGGAATCTTGAGGTGGTGGATAAAAATAAATTTCCCTGGTAAGTAAAGCCTCATCAATAACAGTTTCAGCTTTATCATCAGGTGAGTGAGCAGCTTCAGCAGCTAATTTACATAGCCCTTGGCCTTTGACTATTGTTGAGGGTTTATTTTCTAAATCATATTCTTGAAGAGCTGTCATCCAAGGTGCCCTCTTTTCACCTAAGTCTTTCTGTACTAACAAGTTTCTGACTGAGGAATAAGGGACAATTATTTTCGTTTTAGATTTCAGTAAGTATGGACGAAAATGTTTGACAGCTTTAAAAATGGCAAAGGCTTGTTTATCAACTTCATGGTAATTAAGTTCAGCACCTTTGAAATTTGAACTCATGAAGGAGATTGGGACTTCATTATTCTGCTGATTTAATTGAGTTAAAACTGCTGCATATGAGATATCAGAAGCAAAAGTATACAATATAAAATCCTTATTAAATTATGGGCTTAGAAGGCTAAGAGCTTCTGAGATGGCTTCTAGAATTTTCTGAAATGATTCTTTTTCAGTTTGTCCCCAATTAAAAACAGCATCTCTCTTAATCATCTTCTGCAAAGGACGTATGATCTCGAAAAAACTGGGAATGAATCTCCTTACAAAATTTATTTTGCCAAGAAATGATTGCATTGCCTTCTTGCTAGAAGGATAAGTTATCTTTGAAATGTCTTGGGTTCTTTCAGGATCAATCATGATTCCGTGCTTAGAAACCACGCAACCTAATAAGATACCTTCTGAAACAGCAAATATTGTCTTTTTAGGATTTAATGATATTCCAAATTTTCTACATCGTTCAAATACTTTTCTAAGATTATTAAGATGATCAGGTCGATGTTTAGAATACACGGTAACGTCATCCAAGTAGACAACAACTCAATGGTTGATTAGGCCTCTAAAAGCAATATCCATTGCCCGTTGAAAGGTTGCACCCGCACTGATTAACCCAAAGGGCATCTTGCGGTAGGCACATTTTCCCCATGGAGTTATAAAAGCAGTTTTCAATTTATCATCTGGGGAAACCAATATTTGGTTGTACCCTGAGAAACCATCTAAAAGTGATAGTATCTCAGCCCCAGACACCTTTTGAAGAATTTTTTCCATGGGAGGAACTGTATAGTTATCCTTTTCAGAAGCTTTATTCAGATTTCTAAAATCTACGCATAATCTAATATCCCCGTTGTTCTTCCTAACTGGAACTAATTTTGCTACCCATTGAGTATGTCTAATGGGAAAAATGATCTTGGAAGCTAACAATTTATTCAGTTCCTTTTTGATTGTTGGTTCTAATGACGGGTGATATTTCCTTAACTTCTGTTGAAAAGGTTTTGACTCTTGTTTAATTGGAATTATGTGTTGCATTACTTGTGTGTTAAAGGTTTTCAAGTCATCATATGTCCAAGCAAAAACATCTTTAAATTCCTTAAACAATTTTATAAAAGTTGTTTTTTCTACAGGATTACAATCTATTCCAAGGTTTATAGTTTGGGGATTTAGTTCTGTTCCTAAATTGATGGTTTCATATCTCATTCGAGAGTTGTTTGTTTTACAATTAGGAACAGACCTAAACTTATCCTGCAGATCAAAGAACTTTTCTAATCTTAGTACTGAATTAGGGACTGGTTTTACCTGTTCAAAAGCTTTTTCAACTGAATAGAAATCATTTATTACCAAAAAATCGCACAGATTTTCGTCATGAGTGACTTCGTCAATTGCTGCATCTTTAAAGGTATCCTCGTTTGTCATAAAATTCAGTACCTGCATATAATTGTCGAATACACGCCAGTTAAAAATATTATCAGGTATGGAAGGCCTACAAATCAATTCAACAGAAAAGAAATCTGGTGTAAGATTTTCTGATGGAATTAACTTTGAAGCTACGTTTGCCAACAAATCTGCTTCCTGATTTTGACTTCTAGGAATAGAATTTATGTTAAATGCATAAAAATATAAGATAAGGTTCCATACCTCTTTCTGATAACTCTGTAAATGTTCAGATAAACAATGAATGGAGTTATGCACCTGTCTGACAATGATCTCGGAATCACCATATACAATTAATTCTTTGATGCCCAAATCAATTGCTTTTTTCAAACCTTGTATTAAAGCTTCATATTCAACCGTATTGTTTGTACAACCAAATTCCATTCTACAAGCTATACAGGTTTTGTTTCCTTGAGGATCCACTAGTAAGCAACCAGCTCCTGCTCCTTCTTTAGATTTCGCACCATCAAAATATAAAGTCCAGATAGAACTATGCACAACCACTTTACTTTCTATAATATTCACAATTTTCATATTATCTACATCATCAATGGTTTCCTTGAGAGAAGAGTTAGAAGAAACAGATGTCATATTACAAATTTCAGATTGCTGTTTATTTTTAGATAAGGCAGAATTTTCAGCTTTAAAATTACCAAATCCTAATTCATACATGTAATTCCCCATAATACAATCTGAAAATAAAACAGGTTCGCTATGATCATGCAATTCTGTGACAGTATGTTTCATATATCTTTCTCTATTTATCTTTATCTGATTTGACTTTCCATTCTTAGGTAACCACAATGTTGACCAATCAGTAGCAAAGAAACCGTTCAGCTGTTGAGACCAATCCCTACTTAAGAACAGCCCATATGCATCTGGAATATCAGCAACAACAATATCTATAATTTGATAAACCGAAGGGTTGCAAGCAATTCTGAGTAAGACATCTTTCATTTCCCCTACAACCTTTACATTTGTTCTGTCCACTTGAGTTATTTGTGAATTATATGGAACATATTTCCCATTTAATTTCTTGCAAACTGATAAAGGCATTACATTGGAGGATGCTCCGGAATCTACCATGCAGTTATGAACATTCCTGTTGAAAATTTCAAAGGTAAGCAAGAATGGAGGTGTGGTTGATTTAGAATTCTTACCTATCAGTGAAGCTTTGTCAGCCATTGCTTTCCCTTTTTCAGTTGCTATTGGATAATTATTAGCACTATTTGCAGCAACATTTTGTTTTGCATTAGGAATAATTGAACTTACTGCGGGATTTATAACATGAATATTAGGCATTGGGTAGATTTGAAGAAGATCATACATACTAATGTTTGCATGAGTATTCTTTAAATATTCAATGATATCATATTGTAAATCTAATTTAGGAGCATTTTGAACAGTTTGGGTACCTTAGGTTGTTTGAGTTTGCTTGTCGGATTGAGCTTGTTTATTCGGTTGTGAATTATTGTTGTCATTATTTGTAGTAGAACTTGAAGCAACGGGAGTGTTTGCAAATGCTCTACTACGCGTATTATATGCATGTTGTCCTGTAGGCGGACTTTTAATCTCATGTTCTTTCACAAGACTATCCCAAAAATGACCGTTAACTTGTTTAGGTTCTTTTGATTCTTCATCATTTTCTGATTCCTCTTCTTCTTCGTTTTCATTTATTTCTTGACTAGAAGGAGTTTCAGACAAAGATAAAATAGCTTGAATTGTATTGAAAATATCTTCATTTGCTGCTATGTCAGGTGGTGTATTCTTATTATTTGTATTCGGGTTTTGTCTATACTGATTTCTGAAATATCCCCTAGAAGGAGAAGCTTCAGAATTGCTTTTCTTTAACCCTACAACTTCATTGGTTAATGTTCGAATAGCATTCTGTAGTTTTTCTATATGGAATGTTTTGTCTTTGTCTACATTGGGTCTTTCTGTCTTCCTACGAGGAAAAGAATCTGATTTCCCGCTTCTCTCTGGTTCATAGGACATGGAATCCTTTTCGACTTTAATGGCTTCTTCAAATGTTTCTATTAAGGTTGTTTTCCCAGCTCTTTTTACGAACATCCCAGAATATTTAGGCAAAGCTGACGTATAATTTTCAATAATTATGTCTTTCGGAGGTTGAGAGGCAATTGGGATTTTATTTTTTAATGTCAGAAACCTTTGATTGAAATCTTTGTTTAGGCTCCATTTTAATCCTAGACAATTCTAGGGCTAATAGAGCGGGTGTTTTATCTTCCCTGAATTTATCTAGAAAGGATTTATTAAATTCCCCCTAGTTTGTGATAGATCCTTGTACTAACGAAAAATACCAGGCAGAAGCTCTTCCTTCAAAAGTTAGAGGGAACAGTCGACAAACTACATCTTCATGCTGAACGTTCAAAGTTTGAACAGCCAACATAAATTTATCATCATGCACTTCTGCTTGTTCTTTGTCATTTGGGTTAAACTTAGGGAGGAGCTTATCAGAGTGTTTAGGAAAAGGATGTTGTATTCCAGGGACTGCTATAGTAGCTGTCCTTAGCCAAGGGAGTTGTGGATTTGGTGGGTTAGGTGGAGGATTGCCTCCTCCTCCCACAGGTACATTTACTGCCATTGGACTTCCTTCAAAACTTGAAGAACTTCCTGAATTGGAATTCTTGGACTATCAGGTGGTGATTCAGGAGGAGAAGGTGGCTAATCAGAACAGCCTCCTACAATTAGTCTTCTAGCAGTATTTGTTTGAGTATTCTGCCTTTGATGTCTTTCTACCTGATGGTGGGGAGTACTACCAGTTATCTCCAAATCTTACGTAACTATGGTCAATTATGGATTATGTCGCTGCTGTCTAGGTAGACCATAATCTATTGGAGAAATACCAAGCTGATTAGCATATGCTCTGGTAAGAATATGTCTTGATTCTTCTAAAGTGTGAGCACTTTGTGCGGGAGTAAAGGGAGAGGTGACAGGATCATGCTCGAGAATGTTCCTGACAGTTTCTAAAATTGGTGATCTACTAACTTCTGAGGGTTGTTGGCTGGTTGGAAATGTTTCATTAGATTCACCTGCCATTACTCATTAACAGGCCCTCCTTCTAGCGCCATTTGTTGGCTTGTTTTTATGAAATAGGCCAATAAGGAGGTTTTGTCCACACAATCAGCTTAAAGCAGCGTTTGACGTGTTTGAAATAACAAAACCTTGCAGGTTGTGGTCCTACTACCAGCTGATTTTTCTCTTAAGGAGAAATTAAAATCAGCAAAATCTAACCTATTCTAATGTTATTTCTATTCAATTAAATTCTAAAACTATTTAAGTTGCCTAAATGAATCCTATAATTAGTTTTAACTATCAACACTATCTAATGGTTGCTTTCTTAAGGAAAGACTTCAATTTCTATAGATTTTTCTGAACATAAAGATTTGTAAAAATATACTAAATTCTATAAATTGATTTAACAGCTGTTAACTGGAATATACTAAAATAAAACTTAATCTAAACTACTGTATATGTACTATATCAGCTGAGAGCATTTCTAAAGACTAGATTAATTATTAATCAATAAAAGATGAACAGAAAGACTAAGAACACAATTTAAATAGAAATATTTAAATTATGAATAATAAGTCATTATGTTATATGACAACAGAATCGAAGAAACAACTGATAATACACAGTTATTTAAAATTTCTGAAATTAATTAATAATTAATTATCAACATAGCTATTTGAACTTAAAGATAATGTCTACTATAAAATCACTGTTAACATACAAATGATATTTTTAACAGACAGAAGAGTATATCATTATATCTTAAGTTTATAGTAAAAATACTAATAAACAGAATCATAACAATATATTTGTTCAAAATGCGATATTGAACTGATAAAGTGCAAATTGTAATTAAACACACATATATCAAAGCATAATGTGTTAATCATAAGATAGAAGATAAGATGCAGAAGTATATAATATATCCAAAAAAAAAATACCAGTAATGGTATCAGTATGTAGATGTCCAGTCGTATTCACCTCCAAAGATTCAACTTCAGGAATGAAATAACACTAGCAACGAAATTATACCTCAAGTATGTTTTCTTCTAACACTCCATCCTTTGTTCATCAAAATTCCTAACTTATATACTACTATGATTCAGTTTTCTCTATTAATGTTACATGCAACATTATAGGGTTCATATAACTAAAAAGAGAATTGAATCTCTTATATTAAACACCGCCACTATAAACAGAAAAATGACTAGCCTGAGTGTTTGCAAATTTCCAGGTACTTGAAAAATTCTTGACCATTGTTGAAACTCCAGCTCTTAACAAACAGCTACATTTCCATGCCAACGTATTAAAAACGTCCTAAAACTCTGGAAAGGCGTGATGACAAATCCACCTGCATGTAACAAACGAAGTATCTCATTAAAGCTGTTTACAATAAATACAACAGAATAAACTAAGATTTTAATGCATGCCTGTAAAATCTGTGATTTTACAGGCATGTACAGAAAATTTCATTACCTGTTTGACAGCAATACGATCCATGCAAAAGGAAAATGAGAATAACCATCATGTATTACTTTGAAGAGAGATTACTCTTCGTGCTTCAGTCAATTTGGCCTTTAACCTAATAATCTTTATGTTTTGTTTCTCAATTCTTTCAAGTAGGTGCTGGTTTGTACTTATTATTGACCTCTTCGCTTTTTTATACTGATCTTTTTTAGCACTTACCTCTTTCCATCTGCTGATCCAATCCAGCAACTCTTCTCTAAAGGTTCTATTTTCCTCTTCTAACAATGTTGTACTGGATAGGAAATGCTTAAGTTTACCCTTCAACTCTATGATTTTAGCCTGGTATGCATTATCTAGCACATGCTGCAGAGTTTCTTTTTCATTGGCTACCTGAGGAGAAATAGGGATGTCAATATGTTGACTAGATGATGGTTCAGGGTCTGCAATACCTGTGTTTATACCTGGTTGAGTAACCTAGGCCTTGCCTTATTTTACATCATTACCCTTTACGAAAGTGGAATTATTTTCATGCATTGTATCAGGGATAGATGACGGGATGTCATCTTCAATATGGACGACTGCATGTTGAGAAGCCTGTTGATTAACCATAGGACCCAAAATTTTATGGGTACTGTTCATACTCCTAGTAGCCCTCCTTGAAAACAACAGATTTTCTGAATCAAACCCTCCCTTGTCATAGCAAATATTAGCAAAACGATCTAATCTACGCATAGACTCCCTGCTATGTTCATAAGGTTTATTTGATTCAGATACAACATTATCAGTTTTGCTTTTGGTTAATATTTCTTTTGTTTCTGCAGGGGTGCTATGACCTTTACCAGATAAAGGCTGATTTAGGACTGCTTTAGAGCCACAAGGGACTATATTCCCGTCATCATCTTTACTAATCTCATCGTTTAAGGGTATACTGACTTCCCCGAACCCCTTTACCTTTGATACAGTTTCAGAAGTATTATTAACCTCAGACTTTATGGCTTTTAGTTTCTTACAAATTCATGGGGAGGGATTTGGCAGTTACTGTGTCTGTCCCAACAATCGGTTAAAAACCCATCCCATGACTGTTACGGAGAGAAATTCCTATGGCTTGGGGTACCACAACAGACAGCTAGACTCCAGAAATCAATCTTCTCCAATATTCAATAGAAATAAACAATCTAACACTAAAGGATCGAACCTCGTACCTTATTCCGGACGGTTGAAGTAGATCCCCGTTGAGCTTTCCAATATTTAACTTGAATTGTTATAGCACGTCCTCAACAACAAGTAAACAATACAAGCATACTATATTTCATGGTGTTAGATCTATTCTAGCATATATAATCAATAAT
>LPNX010807201.1:17752-37771 GCA_001517045.1 Pseudotsuga menziesii
ATTTTTTTTAAGTGTGCAAGTAAAGTAGACATCAAGATAAAACATGTTGAAATAGAAGAAGAAGAAGAAGAAGACTTGCACTATGTTCGAGAAGATAAAGAAGATGTTAAAGAACACCTACTTAGAATCAATAACCATAAGAAAAATAAGAAGCAGTCCAAGTACACATCAAAGAAGAAAGTAAAGTTGAAGATTTTAAGTGAAATGTAATCCTAGCTGAGACATAGAACAACAAGCATATTTTTGAATTGATAGTGATGTATTGTCCTATTTGAGATTAAGGTGGGGGGGGGGGGTGTTAAGAGTTTTAATATCAACTGTCCAGTATGGTCAATCGTGCATTAATTAGTTGGTTAGTAGAGTAGTTTATTTGGTCACCTTACCAGAATTAGTGACCCATGGTTTTGTTATTATGTAGTCCTATATATACAATTGGTTAATAATGAGAATACATTCCATTGCTAAGAAAATCAATATGCCCATTGGTGTTCCATCATATTCCATCTTGTCTTCTTCATTCATTCCATAACCTTTAACAGTACTCACCTCAATAAGACATGTCACATTCCTTCAAAAAGCAAGGGTAATTTATTATCTTTGTTCTTTTAGAATCATGCCACCCTACCACTCCTCCTTTCGAGGATTTGGAGTACTAGTATTGGAGAGAGACACGCAAAAAAAAAGGTACATAAACGATTAAAACAAGCAGATAAAGCCTATGCTTAGACTTTTAATTATCATTGTAAAACCAATATAACTACTTACATGCATTGTATAAGAATTATGTTATAAAAAATATTTATTATCATAAAATGATAAGCATTTAACCAATTAAATTATTAAAGTTAGTAATTAATTTCAATACTCATAAAATATTGAGTATAACAAATTATAACAACATGGGAAAATTATAATAATTTTATGAATTATCTCACCAACTTCAACGTTTGAAGAGTTGTAATTATAGTATAGTATAACAGAATATCATTTTACACTTTAATTATGTATCTTTTTCATCGTAATTACACTGAAGGTGTTAAACAAGGGAGACAAATTCTTAAAGTTTCCCCATCAGTTTGGCGAATAGAAACCTAATACGTTTTTGCTGATAATTATTGCATTTTCCTCTGATTTCTATCTACTTCCCTCCTTCTGTGGCGATAATTAACATGTTTTCCCTCCTTCCCTGGCTTCCACGACCGAATTTGTAGTCCCTAACTTGGTTCCCACTACCTTCTTACAGAGGACCCTTATAGGTACCGCAGCTAACGCTTTGTATTTTCACGCCTTTGTAAAGAGGGTTCCTCTTTATTTTAACCCTTACCCCATGTTGCTACATCTCCATTTCACACTGCAAAATCCTCTTCTCCAGAATTATGAGCTCCTGTAATTGAGTGAATATGTCTAACATAAAACCTTAAGCCACCAAAATAGAAGACATGGAAAAGAATTAACCAAGTATTTTTGGGTTCAGGGCGCCCGCAGTCGTGGTGCTTATTCTATCCAAGGACCCGGTAAATTCCAAGGAATCGTCTCCGCCTGAATATGCCTAGTTTTCCCAAGAGGATTCTGAGGTCACCAAGAGTGTGTTGGTTAGAAAACGAGAGTGTTTTCATCGTGTGAAGGATCTTTGTATTTTTTCTTTTTAGGTTTTTTTTTCTTGGGAATTTCATCCTTAAGAACCCTTGTATCCTTTTTAATTAAAATTTTATTATATGGGTATAATGGACATTGGTTTTTTGTTTTTTTCATCCAAGAAGTCCCGAACTAGAGCAATTTATTGTTTAGAGACTGTATTTTATATTTTTATTGTAACAGTTGCATTTATCGAGTTGTAAAAGCTTACATATTTCAGAAATTTACGTTTTTTGGGTTTAATAATGTCCTCTGCTTTAGATTTAAATGATTCTACACTTATATAGTTTGAGAATTTTTGAACCAGAGGAATTTAATTCCATTACAGATGATATTTGAGATTATTATGGAAGCAACTATGTTTATTGCTCAGGATATTTTTACATACTTATGAAATTCTTGTTCTACCATTATAATGCTTGTCATCACTATAAACATGATTGTACTTTTATGTCATCGGAGGATTTTGGAACCGAGGGAATTTCTTGTTTAACAAGGAAAATTGTGATTTTTTTGACATAAGCTGAGTTTACTGTGCAGAAATGGATGGAATTTTTAAGAATATGTTCTACTAGTATAATGTGAGTTAACTCTACCAATATAGATTATTTATATGTTTTGTGTCATTAGAGGAGAGTCCAAGAAGTTTCAAATCGAAGAAATTTTTTCGTTCGAGAGAATACTTGAGATTAATGTTCCATTTTTACATGGTGTTTTCTTTCCCCCATTGATCAACAATAGAATTAGGAGTGATGTTAATACGAATTAATTTGGTTGTCTAGGAGGGGTTTCATTATAAACTTATGGTTTCCTTGATACCCACATAGTTGCAAAATAATGATTGTGCATTTGTAGATTGAATTCTAGGCCCCCCCATTGATAAACAACAAAATCAGGGTTGATAATAATAATATGGATTTGGGTTGGGGGAGAAAGGTATTTCCCCAGTACTCACATAGGACTATTATTTTCATTTCAAAATATGCATTGAGGGGTTGTAGACAGAGTTCCACATTTTCATTATTAACTATGTATTATTTCCCCGTTGACAAACATTTGAATTATGTTCGATGTTAAAACTATGAATTGTAGTCGAGTGGGAGGGATTTAATCATCATTTTATTGTTTCTTCAATACCAACATAGATGATTCTCATGCTTGAAAAATATGGAATGTGGGTTTGCACACTGATTTTTGGGTTTACATTCTTCCTCCCATTGATAAACATTAGAATTATGCCTTATGTTAATAATACATATTATGGATTACTGTTGCGAAGGAGGGGTTTCATACCAGATTACATATTTGAGGGGTGGGTTACCTTTGTTGTCCCCTATAAAAATTGATTCCTCCCATGAAACTCTATAAGGTATCAATCATAGTAAGGACAAGCCAATACATAATGACACACATAAACCAAATTTGCATATTTCTGTATTTGTACATTATAAATTTGAAGTGTTGTTAAATGTGTGAACTCGACAACTGAGATGTTTTTAAAGGGAACATTTTAAATAAATTGTTGTTCCATACGCTATATATATTTTTCATGGAAGGAAAGAAAAGTTGGACGAAAGTGTGTAGAGATAATTATCTTTCTATATGCTAAATATAGCTTGTCTCGGGAGTTGGTGTTGAAGGAATGTGTCAAATCTCAAGAGATTCTAAAAAAGAATAGGTATCACAAACCAATTTACATAACGTTATATTTGATGGGTTATTCAATAAGATCTTGTGAGGAAATTGTTGAATAAGTGGGGTATATAATGGAGAGAATTGGTAATACTAGTGTACAACACAAGATTAAAGAATAGCTCTAAAAACAAAGCATAGTTTCTAGTTTTAATAGAGGGGATTTTATTTATTTGGATAGGGTATCACCTCAGTCACCACATTTGTTATTTTTTTTGAAAAAATGAAATTCCCCAAATTTCAAAGACTCTGAAGACTGACCATTAAAATCACCATATTTGATGAATTTATTTGTTACAAATAAAATTGAATCGAATTGAATAGACCAATTTGATAAAATTATACAATTTGTGTTTTTTATAATAAAATTAATCTTACAAAATGAAACAAGTATTATTTCACCTATACCCAAAGTTAGTCGATGCATCTTTCAAATAATAGGAAATTCCACCACGATAATTGATTGTTGTGGTGCTGTTGTTGCAGTAAATTTGAGTGAGAACTCACTATCGTTTCCATGTGAAGTTTGATTGAGAATTTATATATTACCACACAGTCTAGTACCCCTAATAATGCAAGGCTTCACTAGGAATTAGATGAGGGAAACTCTAAAAGTGTTTCCACTGTTGCCTCAACAACAACTTCTCTCAGTTTATTGTTTGGAAGAAAATTCAACACTTGAGGAGCATTTCCTAAGATAAACCAAGGTTCGTAAACACAACCTAAGGAAATAGGAATTATAACATAGACACTTCAAACTAAGTTGATTGATTATATACAATAAATATATGGTTTATGGTAAATGCAAGGTTGAAATAGGGTTTCTATCTAAGTGTTTTAGCTTTAGTTTTAGTCCTTCATTTCGAGATAATATTTGTCTTTCTATTATTTAAATATAGTTTTAGATAAGCAATGTTGTAGATAACAACAAAAATTTCCAACCTCTTAAATGATACAAATAAGTGTAAAATAGGCTATGGTACACCAAGTTTCCAGGACAGGGGAGCAGGGAAACACATATTTGGGACATGTGAAGACCACCCCAAAATTTAGGAAAATTTAGGGGATGGGGGGGCGTCAAGTATTTTAAATTATATATAAAGTTATATAAATCCTAACATATTGACATATACATTCCTCATCCCATCACCACTTCTATAAATGATGTCCTGCAACATCATTTAGTTTTACATAGATGCTTATTTTATACAACCATTTCATGGCAAATATGGTATGAACAAGGTTATATATAATTTACCTAAATTAGACATGGATGTGTATAATCCTATTTCCTACATTGAGAGATAACTAAATATAGAGTAATACTAAACTTAGAACATCCACATGGATGTTAACTTAATATTTCATGCAAACTCTCTTAGAACAATTCTTATGAGAGTGGATTTATTGGTGATTTGAATTGCGATGTGTTTAATGTCAATTTGAGAGTTTCATTGTGCAAGCTATTCATAATTGTTGTTGCCAACAAAGGTTTCTCCAACACTTAAAACTGGAAAAACTAATTAACATACCAAAGATATACACACATCCCTCTGCATGGATTCATGTGGAACAATTCTCATGTTTTATTTTTCCTCCTTGGATTTATTACAAGGTTTTCCACTTGAGCACCACTAAAATATTTCATGTGAACTCTCTTAGAACAATTCCTATGAAAATGGAATTACTGCTTGTTTTAATTCCTATTCTTATAGTGTCAATTTGAGAGTTTCATTGTGCAATATTTTAATAATAGTTGTTTCCAACATAGTTTTATCCATAAATTAAAACCGGAACAACTCATTAATATAACAAACATAATTACACATCCCTATGCATGGATTCATTTGGAAAATTTCTCATTTTTAAAAATTTTCCTCTTTGGATTAGTACAAATTGTTCCACATCAATGATTTAACTCATGTTCAGGGGTTTCTAAAGGAATTTCAATTTGTATAAACCTCCTTTCCCTTCAATTGAATTTTTACACTAAGAGTACATAAAAGGAAACTATGAATCGCTTGGAGAAAACCCTAAATGTTGACTTAAGACGTCATGCAAGCTCTCTTAGGACAATTCCTAGGACGATGAATGTATCACTAGTTTAAATTGCTATATGGTTAGTGTTAACTTCAGAATTTCATTGTCTTCCGAACTGATCAAAATCACAGCTATTCTTTCACCATGTTGTATTGTTTTAGACAATCATTGTTCTAGAAAAAAATTCAATTATGCTTTCAGTGCACTTGAATTCATAAAATTCCCACAATGGGAAATTTATTCCTTGGAATTTTTAATGTTAGTCGTTGCTTTGTGGTCCATAAATGTAATTTAAAAAATCCAAATGTGATTTTTTTTAACATATACAAATCATTGAATTGTTATATAAAATTCTAAATATTGTTAACTTCTTGCATATATAATCTATATAAACTTTGAAAGCAATCCTTATCTATCGTAACCATAACTTTGATGCAATGGGTTAGTATGTCAAAAGGGAAACTTGCCATATGAACGATATATTCAACAGAGAGAAGGATAATGCTGGTTATACTTGCTAAGTTATTCCAACACACATGGATTCTGCTAAACATTCTTAATAGTAGCTTATTGATGACATATTAATATGTTGAAAAGGGAAGAATGGAGGTGGAAACCTTACCCGATATTAACTCCATTTTTTCAATTAATACATTTTGAACATCCCTTATTGATCTTCAAATTTGCAATGAAAATAGTGAAAAACCTTACTATAGCAGCTCGAAACTTGTAAGGAACCTTTTAATATCTTCCAATCCAAGTTATTTCTATTCGTCGTAGTACTATGGAAAGTTAATGTCCACAAATCAATAAAGAGATATTGGATTTACTATTCTGCAATGACCCTATTAAGTGTAATGTGGTGATACATGGTAGAGTTATGTATTTCAAATAGTAGAAAACCTAGTTAATAATCCCTCTTAGTACTATCTTCACTTTCTTTCCAAACACTATATTTTCTTTTCTAGAATGATGTCGTAATGCTTGGCTAAGAGAGGGATAATTTAATCATAATGGTCGAATAATTAGAGGGGTTACTTTTTTCACCACTTTTAAAGATATGAATAATGCGGCTTTGATTCCAAGGATTAGGGAAACCTTGCTTGGCCGATAGAATAAAGAGCTTGTGGGTGTTAGGAACGATGACTGACTTGTCAATCATTAAGACCTTCAATGTCCCTAGATTTTCCATTTACAAGGTACTTAACCCCCAAATCAATACAATATTCTAATTTGAGAAATTATTTTGTCATAAGGAGGGTTTGAATGTTATTATTGACATATGATGACTTGTAAATGATGTTAAGATATGCACTCTGTTAACACCTGTGACAAAATTTGAAGATTTTTTACAGATGTGTTAGCACTGTTTTTGGGCTAAGTAGTTGGCAAGGGATTAGGCCACTGAAAGGAGGAATACGGTCTATAAATTTTCATACCATGGGACCTTGAAGAGTGTTAATGAGGTTCTAAATATGTTCAAAGGATCATTTATAGGTTAGAAATGCCAAATAATAGAATGGTTTCTGATTTTCAAACTTGCAAATGTGTATGAAAGAGAAATATGCTCCAGGTTAAATGGTGAAAGAAATAAACTACTTAGATGCATAACAAAGGAAACCAAGGTTACAGATTAATTTTTCTAAGGATAGATGCACGGTTTTAAAGAAATTATACATTGGTGGAATTAGATTAATTTGCAGGAAACACCGACCATTGGATGGACAAGGAGAGGTAAATCGACAGTGTATAAGGATTTTGTTGCGTAAACATACACGGAGAAATAAATTATGGAGGTTTGTGAAATATGTTATACTTTTCATATTTTGATGGGTGAGATTGAATGTTGTCTAAGATCAACGACGGACGAGGATTTCGCAACCCCAACATGCACAGACATATAAAATCTCCACCTTTGTGAAATCCGATACGAGAAACATACTTCAAGGGTTGAGATATAACTGTGATGAAGATCTATGATTGATGTCGATTTTGCAACCGAAACATGCACAAGAACTAAAATAGTTTGGGGATGTGAAATCTTGTAGGACCCACTTATTCTGATGTCCATGATATTGAGTGGGACAGATCTATGGTGGATATGTATTTCGCAGCCAAAACATGCACAAAAGATAAACCAGTTCAAGGCTGTGAAATCTTGAAGAGCCCGCACTTTGAACAACGGATCGTGACAAAGTTTTGATAGTATGGCTCAAATTGATTTCGCAACGAGAATAAGCAGGAATGTTCTTAAGATGTCGAATTACGAAATTGTATGGGAGTTGCATTGTTTGACGACTAATATTTATTGAAGATTCAGATCTATGGCCAGAAATCATTCCACAACACAAAAGTGCGAGGAGAAAGAAGATACGAGGCGAATAGTGGATTAAGTGGGTGAGAGGATCGATCATGCAAAATCAATTAGACACAATGGAAGGCTGAGAATGGTTTTTAATTTAGAAGATGCAAGCATGAAGGAAACCATTTCATACTATTCGAAGATCCTCTAACCAGTCGTTTTCACCAAGAAGGCATGAGTCCCAGATGTTTAGTTTTCCATTTTTATCCATCAAGTGCATTCCAGTGTGCTTTCCCGATTTTCTCATGATCATGGTTAATCTTCCAGGTCGAAATTTGTTAATATTTTGTCTTTGTGGTTTTGATCTCCACACTGTAACTGAATTTTCCTCTGTTTTGACGTTGGTCTCGGGAGCCCATGACACTATAAATGTAACCTCAATAGAGGAATAAAGGGTTGGAACTTTCTTTCAAAAGCCTTACGTGCTTTGGTTTTGTAGCTCTGTCATTTTCTTGGAAGTATTAACAAAAATTATTTTCTTACTTTTTTGAGATTCATCAAGTTGTTCCATGTTTTAGTTGTGTGCTCCTGTATTTCACATTCCCATGTGTGTGCATTTCTGCCAATACATTTATTGATTGTATGTAAGGAATTCATCCTTGTTAGATGCTCCTTATATCAGAATTTGTATGTGTTTTGTGTGTATGATGACTAAGATGGAATTCATCCTTAGATAGATGCTTCATTTCAGTTATTAGCCTCTATTGGTGTTTCTACTAAAGGTGTTCCAAGATATTCATCCATAGACAGGTGCCTCTTGTTTCATTGGGATTTTTTCATTTCAATATGTCATTAAATCAAGTTATTATACTCAATATAACAACCACGTTGCCTCATATTACATAAGGAAACCAACACTCATTATTGGTGTAAGCCCCTTGAATATTTTCAGGCTATGACTCCATTTCCCAATGGTACTTCTTGTTTTTCTGTCTTACCATATTTAAAATTACAGATATCTCGTTCCTATCAGATATCTAGCCCTCTGATCACCTACTTAAAGCTATATGTATATGTGAATGATTTTGTGACATAGAGAGAGCCCTCTCTGACTATATAGGCTAGAATACAATCTAAATATTGGTTTGAAATGGTTACCCCAATTATTCTCCTACCACAACCATAGGAACATTATTGGGTGATAACATCTTGACATCATTTCCACGGAACTAATTGCCATTAATGCCTCAGGGAAATGACATTGTTATGGTTCTACGACCTGGTTGAGTAGCTGGTCATAGACACATGTTGGTTGTACATGCTCTGGAAACTCCAATCCAAAATTTGAAAGGTGACTCCACTGGGAAATACTGGTGACCAGAAGAACCAACATGAGGAGCAATCCTGATGCTGAATCTTTCCAAGATATTTTTTATCCAGAGAATGTGATTCGAAGGGTGAATAAGATGCAAAGGTTAGTCAAAATTTTTTCCTTTCCTACTAAAGGTGTTGTTTCCATTAATGATAAATGCGAGCATTGTGATGAAGAGTTTGGAATAGATTTCCCTAGGACTAAATCTGAGTCCACCCTCTCTGAAGTGGTTTCTGACACCTATGCATTTGAATTCTCTCGCATTCCCTAGTCACCCCAAACCTCTGAGCCTCTAGGTAGGGATCTCCAAAACTTACCTGACCCAGAGTGCCCCTTATTTTCCATTGAAATAATTGCAATAAGCTCCACTTCCAAGTTCCAACAACCTACGTCATCCAGTTTCACAACCCCTGATAGCTCTGTAGTTCCTCACATCATAGTAATTATGTCTATCACACCACCTTCTGTCCATCTTAGAAACTCTTCCTTACCTCCAAGGATGGCAAATAGGTTTTCCCCTATTCCCCTCCACGGCTGCGCTTCATGGCCTTCTTCAGGGATACTCCCAAAGGCTCAAACATTTTGATGTGGAGAGGGGGTATTGAGCTAAGAAACACTTGGGATGATTTTCAGTATGGGTAGACCTGGAGGAAGTAGACCATGATGATGTTAAGGTCAGACTGTTTTCCCAAACCATGGCTAGAGAAGTAAGAAAATCATACAAAAACCTCCCAGAAAACTCTATTCTAAGCTATCAAGGATTTGAAGATTCTTTCAAGGACAAATGGGAAGAGAAGAAGAACCCTAAGCAATATCTGTCCCAATACCATTCCATGAAGAGGAGGGAGATTGAATATATCCAAGAATTTTTTGACAGGTTTATGAAGGTATAAAATTCCATTCCATCCCAATTCAAACCTCCCCCTGGTTCTACCCAACTCCAATGTGTTGAAGCCTTTGATACTGAGTTTACCTTGTGGCTAAGTGAAAGGAGATAAACCTCACCAGATATGATGAAATATGCCATAGAGGTAGAGGTGAAATTGACTGCTACTAGAAAGAATAAAAGGGACGAGGGATAATGGAGAAGAGATGAAGGAGAAAGAGGAGAGAGAAAAAAACATAAAGAACTTGAACAATCCTCTACCTATAACTCACAAGAGGACATAATGGAGGTGATGATGAAAACCATGGAGAAGTTGATGGAAAGGATCATTGTGCATAACAAACCACCTCCCAAGTGTTAAATTTTAATATGCTAAGCGAGATCATTAGTATTTCATTTTGAATTCATAACAAAATCATATAAACAGGATCACTGAAAGATAGACAAGCACAACCATACAAAAGGAACACAAAGATTTATCCTGGGAAAACCCTAAAGGGAAAAACCTAGCAAAAGCTTCCTCAATATAGATGCCCCAAAAAGATAAAAGGTAAAACCAACAAGGAGATCAAAGCCTGATCCTCCTCCTTCTCCAGCTACTCTTCTCTTCTCCACTAATGAGCTACACAAGTGAGAGTGTATGTTCCAAATGAGGAGCACTACACCTCTATTTATATTCATCCGTTCACTTAAGTTAACTCATCTGTCATGTAGGCTCGAGTTAATCATGTAGGCTCGAGTTACAGATGTAGGCTCAAGTAACCACACTGGGGTGCTAATGACCCACCTTTACAATTAGAGGGGACTGCCTCATGGCTCTTATTAGTTCTTCCAATTAGGAGCATCGGGGAACAAAGTAATACAAGTGGTTCTCCCAGTAGGACCATCGGGGACCACAAATAAATACATATACAATATTATTCAAAGTTACAATATTTCAACACTCCCCCTTAATGAGAAGGGTATTCTATAACAACACCAACAACAATAATAATAATAGAGAGATAGAGGACATCATCAACATCATCAGGGTGATACATCTATAAATAATTGGAAGCTTTTCAACATCATGTAGTATTCATCTTCAATCTTTAGTCTTCATCATCATCATTACTTTTACTGCTTCGATCAGCAACATCTTCAGCATCTTGACTCTTCAATCAACAGCAACATCTTCAGCACTTTGACCTTTTGATCAGCAACATCTTCAGCACTTTGACCTTTCGATCAGCAACATCATCTTTAGCACTTTAACCTTTCGATTAGCAACATCATTTTCAACACTTTGACCTTTCGATTAGAAACATCATCTTCAACACTTTGACCTTTCGATCAGCAACATATTCTTCTTCAAAACTTTGGCCTTTCAATCAACAACAACATCATCATCATACTCTGATCTTTCGATCAAAAACATCATCAAAACATCAACATCATCATCATCAAAATATCAACATCATCATACTCTGATCTTTCAATCAGAATCATCATTATCATCAGCCTCTGATCTTTCGATCAGAAACATTATCAACTGAACATCATCATACTCTAACATCAACTCATCATCATATTCTGATCTTTTGATCATAGAAACATAATCATCATCATATTTTGATCTTTCAATCAGAGAACATCATCATCGTCATCATATTCTAATCTTTCAATCAGATAACATCATCATCATCAACAACTTCTGATCTTTCGATCAGAGAAACATCATCATCATCATATTCTGATCTTTCGATCAGAGAACATCATCATCATTAGCAACAACATCATCATCATATTCTGATCTTTTAATTAGAGAACATCATTATCATCAACAACTTCTGATCTTTCGATCAGAGAACATCATCATCATCAGCAACATCTGATCTTTCGATCAGAAACCTCATCATCATCATCACACTCTGATCATTTGATCAGAAACATCATCATCATCATCACACTCTGATCTTTTGATCAGGAAACATCACCATCATCAGCAGCAACCCATAGTACAAAGACAAAGAAGTCTTTGGATCTCTTTTGGACTCAAAATCCAAGGATGATGCAATCCTATCACATTCTCGACAACCGAGGTCACCAGATCCGTTCTGAACTGAGGTTCAAGGATGATGCAATCCTGCCACGTTCTCGATGACCGAAGTTACACCAGATCCATTCTAAACTGAAGTTCAAGGATGATAAAATCCTGCCACATTCTCGATGACCGAAGTTACACCAGATCCATTCTGAACCGAAGTTCAAGGATGATACAATCCAACCACATTCTTGATGACCGAAGTTACACCGGATCTGTTCTGAACCAAAGTTCAAGGATGATACAATCCTGCCACATTCTCGATGACCGAAGTTACACCGAAACCGTTCTGAACCGAAGTTCAAGGATGATACAATCCTGCCACATTCTCGATGACCGAAGTTACACCAGATCCATTTTGAACTGAAGTTCAAGGATGATACAATCTAGCCACATTCTCGATGACCAAAGTTACACCAGATCCATTCTGAATTGAAGTTCAAGGATTATACAATCCTACCACATTCTTGATGACCGAAGTTACACTGGATCCATTCTGAACCGAAGTTCAAGGATGATACAATCCTGCCACATTCTCGATGACCGAAGTTACACCGGATCTGTTCTAGACCGAAGTTCAAGGATGATAAAATCCTACCACATTCTCAATGACTGAAGTTACACCAGATCCGTTCTGAACCGAAGTTCAAGGATGATACAATCCTACCACATTCTCGATGACCGAAGTCACCGGATCACTTTTGGACATATGTCCGAGGATGATACAATCCCTCTTCATTCTTGAAGACCGAGGTCTCCAGATCACTTTAGGGCACGTTCCCAGGGATGATACAATACCACTTCATTCTTGAAGACCAAGGTCTCCGGATCACTTTAGGGCAAGTGCCCAGGGATGATACAATCCCACTGCAACATCACTACTCCCCCTTTCTGGGAAGGTCTTTCCGAACCATACCAAGCTTGTCTCAAAAGTGTTCAAACTTTACTCGGGATAGAGGCTTTGTTAACATATCAGCATCTAAACCATCTTCATCTACATCTTCAGTATGTGAATACTGAACTATCACCATATGTATCTCCAGTATGTGAATACTGAAAGCATCATCATCTATATCTTCCGTATAGAAATACTGAAAGCATCATCACCTATATCTTCAGTATAGAAATACTGAAAGCATCATCACCTCTATATTCAATATAGAAATATGGAGTCATCATCATCTGCATCTACAGTATGTAAATACTGAAACATCATCATCTGCATCTTTATCTTGTATGTAGAAATATCGGATTTCTATGTGTTACGACGGAACACATAGAATCAATGTAGTATCCATCTTTAGGTCAAGGAGAGTTGATATCAGCTTCCGAAGCCATATGGATTCACAACTAAGCAGAGCAATTTTCTATGTATTGTCATTCTAAGAGAAACACTGGACTGTTTTCTGCTAAACCATTAACTCATAGCAGACCCCAAACAAAAGCATCTACCTGATGTGCTTTTCCTATCTGAGATACTTCCAGCCCAATCTGCATTTGTATATCCATACAATCTGTAGTCATGGCTACCATCATAGTATAGACCAAGGTCTATAGTCCCTTTCAGATATCTCATCACATGTTTTGCAGCTACTAGGTGAACCCGTCTTTGAACAAGATATTGAATTAAGGTGTTCACAGCAAAACAAATGTCTGGTCTAGTATTTGCTAAGTACATCAATGACCCAATGATCTTTCTGTAATGAGTCGCATCCGCATCCACTAACTCTGATGAGTCCTCAGCTAACAGCTTCAGGTTGGAGTCCATGGGTATGGCCATGGATTTACATTCCAACATATTGAATCTCTTCAATATCTGTACCACATACTTTCTCTGGTTGAGAAATATTCCTTCTGAACTTTGTCATACTTCCAGACTTAGGAAATAGTGCATTAACCCAGGGTCTTTCATCTCAAATTCTTCTGCTAGTTTCTTCTTGCTTTCCAAGGTCTGTTTCTCATTCCCTGTCAAGAATAAGTCATCCACATATAATAACAGGATGATAGGTTCATCTTCTACAACCTTGAGATAAAGGTTAGGATCAGCTTTACTCTTGGTAAAGCCCATAATTGGTAGGAAACTAACTATCCTTCCATACCAAGCTTTGGGAGCTTGCTTCATGCCATAGAGGGCCTTCTTTAACTTACATATATGAGTCCATCTGTCTTCAACTTCAAATCCTTTCGATGTAAAACTCTTCCGCAATCATACCATGAAGGAAGGATTGTCTTTACTTCATCATGGGAGAAACTACCATCATAGTTCTGAAGGAAGTGTACCTTGCTTCCTGGAGTAAGTGTCTCTTCATAATTAATTCCCTCTTTCTTATATAAAACTCTAGCCACAAGTCTTTCCTTACTTCTATCATCAACATATTTTATCTTGAAAATCCATTTGTAAGATGCCACATTCTTGATTTCTGGTTTGAGTACTATATCCCAAACATCATTCTAGTATTCTTTCATCATAACATCTTCCATGAGTTCATCTTATCAGATCATCAACATATCCTAGTCTTCTGCATTCAACTTTTAAGGTTGAAACCCACTTTACTCTTGGTAAAGTCTCGATCCATCAGGAAGTTGTCCATCATGTCATACCGTATCGAACTCAGATATATTCTGTAGACACTCCCACTAAAGTGGAGTATTATCTTCCTTCTTCATTCTGTACAAGTGGTCAATAGAGTATGTCATGTCATAGTCTATTCTTTCTGAGGCAAATCACGAACCTTGCTTTGTACACTTGTTGTTGTAGATCCATATGGAGGATACTACATACTTTCCTTTATGTCTCGAAATCATATCGTATACATCATTCCTCATGATCAACTGTTATTCTTTGATCATAGCTTCTTTCATAGCATTCTTTTCATCATCTTGAGTTATCTCTCATACCCATGGTAGTCTTCATCCTTCGAGGTGGATCTACCGCTCTCTGAAGTTGTCTCTGACCCTGGGAGCTTTAGATTCATGTTTATTGAGATGTCATCACTTGTTCTTAGGAACAAGTCTCATCCTTCTTTTCTTGTAGGAGGTTGTATAGGACCTTCCCGACAATTCAAATGCACCAATTTCATCGTTAGAACTATTTCATATGCATAACAACAAATTATTATGCATCATGCAACTATTTATCCAATACAACATTCATCCATATCTCACAGAAACTTTCTATATGCCTTCCATCTCTACCATGACATCATTGAGATTGTGCACTAATCCAATATGTCAGCAAAGAGGTTTGATAAGTAGCAATGGAGAGTTGTATAGAACCATGAGCTACTTACCCATCACATGCATATTAGTAGTATATAGTCATTAATGCAAACAATCTATCATGCATAACACATCAACTGAATATAATCGAATGTAAAACAATACCATGAAGTGACAATTGAATACTTATCTTTTATTTGTTTCATGGGTAGACTCCATCTTGATCATTCTGCTTTATCATATTCTTCATTCATCAAATCATCATTTCTTATCCAAATGATAAGATGAATAATAGGTTCTTCAAGAATTGACTTCTTCATATTCCTCATTGCTTGAGGGATCTTCTTTGGATGGTGAGATATTGATCTTCAATTGCTCCCATCTTCTTCTTCTCTTCTTATGAGTTGAGCTGAAAGTAATTACTTCCTTCTGGCATACATTCTTCGCATGAATCAATCCCATGATCCTAGGAGGCCATTCAAGGTGGCTATCACCACTTCTGCATTCTCCACTTCTTCTTCTACCACTTCAAGTTGTTCTGCATTCTGGATCTTCACATTCTTCAACTATTTTATCAAAGTCATCTTCTGATTTAAGTTCTTATCTTCAAATAGCTTGATCAAGGAATAAAACATCTTCGGTGTCTTTAGGGAAGACACTTGTGGTACAAGTTGATTCGTGATTGAATCAACAATGATCTTCTTGGCCTTGATCAAGTTCGTCTTGTGTAAGGCTTTGAGCCTCATCTCCCTCTAGAATTGGAACCTCTCTACTCATGTAGGTGTCCAATTCATTTTTCTTCAAAGAGATCAAATACTTCCATGCTTGGAAGTTATCAACTTCACCAAGCTTATCAACAAGCTGATGTTATAGATCACTTTTAAATGAGAACCTCAAATTCAAATAACAAAATATTAGATCTTACTGATTTGAGGTGTCCGTCCTATTTTCGGAGCTCGCTGATCTAGGGCTTGTCAGAGAAACACTAATTTTCAAAAATTGGAATCTTTTATATCTGACTGGATAGAAAGATATATCTCTTCAATTGGAGCTGTCCAATGTACTCATTTTCTGAAAACAGTGGAGGGAAGCTCCCAGAACAGGAAGCCCTAGATTTCCAATTTATTCTGCAGAAATGTCTGTCACTGTCTCTATGATATCTACTAATTTAATGCTCCTCTATGTTTTAAATTTATCAATGAGCTAACCTAGAATGTCCCTGATCCAACACCATAGGTTTCATCAGAATTGGTTTCACCAATTGGGATTTATGATCTTTTTCCCAAGGTGACCTGTTACAGAACTGTTCAGAACAACGAAGTTGTATGGCATGCCACGTGTCACTGGTTCATCTTCTGAGTCTAATATTTAGATAATAGAAATTAAAGTCTGTGCTATTTCTATAAAATATTCAGGAATTCCATTTGGACTTCTGTAGCCCAAGCTATATCAATTTTCCCCAGGTGACCTATTTAGGGATGAATTATGGAAGAGGCGGGAACCCTAACTTGGAGGGGTCATATCACCCAGAATATAGTGAATATGAGGCTGAATGTTAGACACAATGTACATCAGGATTTTATATTCAGCCTCTTCAATTTTCATCTCCCGCGCCTTTGCCAATCTCGGAATATAGCAAAAGTACCAAAACTTATCACTTCTAGTATTTAGGGTTTTTCTAGTTCGGGGTCAAACTAGGGTTTGAATTTCCTGGAGTTTCACCCAACCAAATTTCTTGATCCAGGTCTCTAAACTTCGATTTTGATGAGAAAAATTCTATGCCAGCTCACTCAAAAATTCTTCTTCTGTAGAAAGCCCTAATTTTCCGCACCAAAACTGAAATTGCTCGGAATCGAATTCTGCTTCGACAGAAAGATGCGCCCTTTAATGGAGAGTTATTCTAGCATTATTTTGCTGATCAATTGTGGATAGAGACCCAAAAATTAAGAATCCATAGATTCTATAGCTGCACAATGTCTTCTTTCAGGGTGGCTCTGATACCATGTTAAATTTTCATATGCTAAGCTAGATCATTAGTATTTCATTTCAAATTCATAACAAAAGCATATAAACAGGATCATTGAAAGATAGACAAGCACAACCATACAAAAGGAACACAAATATTTATCCCGGGGAAACCCTAAAAGGAAAAACCCAGCAAAAGCTTCCTCAATATAGATGCCCCAAAAAGATAAAAGGTAAAACCAACAAGGAGATCAAAGCCTGATCCTCCTCCTTCTCCAGCTACTCTTCTCTTCTCCACTAATGCGCTACACAAGTGAAAGTGTATGTTCCAAATGAGGAGCACTACACCTCTATTTATATTCATTCGTTCACTTAAGTTAACGCATCTATCATGTAGGCTCGAGTTACACATGTAGGCTCAAGTAACCACACTGGGGTGCTAATGACCCACCTTTACAATTAGAGGGGACTGCCTCATGACTCTTATTAGTTCTTCTGATTAGGAGCATCAAGGTACAAATTAATACAAGTGGTTCTCCCAGTAGGAAAATTGAGGACCACAAATAGATACATATAGAATATTCTTTGAAGTTACAATATTTCAACACCAAGGAAGGTCAAGAGAAATAAAATAGAAACCAGAATGTAAGAAGGGCTCAAGTCCTCCGAAACAGGGGAGAGATGATAAAAACCCTCCCGATCAACCTATCGGACCCCCATTTTAGGAGAACTATGTGGAGCAAGGTTCTAAAGACCAAGTTGATGATGAAATCCACCAGCTGGATACTGTCTCATCCTATATCTTTCTGACCAAAGAAGAGCATGATAATTCCGGTCAAATAGTAGAAGAGTGACCAGCTCGGAAAAGAGAAGATTTTCAGAGGGAATATCAGCTTGTTGTCATGGATATTTAAAAACAAATTGGTCTAAGGAACATAGATGTTCATGTTATAATAAATAAAGAGGCAACAAACAAATCCTCTACAAGAAAACCAAAGAGCATTCCACCCCCTAAGCACTCCTCCAAGAATGTAACAAAGCCCAAAGGGAAAGACAGGAAAGAGGATAATTCAAGGAGCTCAGATCAGGGGCATACCTCTTTCAGATTGGAGGATGAAATTGCGAAGATAAAAAATTTAGTCCCTCTTACTGAATTGTTAAACCAGCGTAGATCCAAATCCTAGGCTCTATCAAGCGTCAAGAGAGATCAAATCTCTGAATTCCTTCCTATGTTAGGTTACATAATAATATTAATATAAATATTAATGTTATATTTAATATAAATATTAATGTTATATTTAATATAAATATTTCAAATAATAAAAAGGATCTATGATTTCAAATATTGAAAGATTTGACCGCTAATCCATATAAATATTATATTTATATTTAATATAAGTTTTAATTTTTTAAAGTAAAATTAAAATTATATTAAATTAAATTTATTTAATATATTTCAATATATATATAGTTTTTAATAAAGTGATGTGTGTGTGTGTGTGTGTGTGTGTGTGTATATATATCTGCTGACAGATAGAGCACGCGCAGCATGTTGACGGATCTAAAAAATGCAGTAGGAATCATTTCAATTCATTGTTTTAATGGCTTGTTAATTAGAATACATGCAGGAGGGGTTAGACTTGATTCTATTGTTGTCTTGTCCACTCACATTTGTCTGCTCTCAACTCTATAATAGGCTGTCGATTGATAGAACAGGCGGAGGAGATTGCACTTGACACATGCTGTCCAAATATTTCTAAAGTATATTTTCTTTTGTCAATTATTCAATAAGTGTTTTCTGAATAAAGTATTATATGGTGATTTGTATTAAATTCTTTCAGATATAATTTAGTTAAAAGTATGAACTTTATTTAGGTATGGTGATTCTATCTAAATATGAGCCAAAATTCCCACATTTGATCCATTTGTTCTTGATATATTTACGTCCATCCATTCAAGTCCTTTTATATGATATCATTGAGTTTAAGAGTCAAATCCCTAAAGTGTTTCAATTTCCATAGTTAGTCGAGTAGTTAGAATAATCACCATTAAATAGTCAAAACCCTAATCTAATTGAGTCACATGAATGAACATTTGTGATATATTAATGTATGTCAAGTTACATGGAGATTTGTGTTAAGTTCTAACATCCCTCTAATTTCAAATATGTGCAATGATAAATAAAAAATGATGTAATAGTATCATTGAGATGTGCATTGATTTATTTTATATTACATATTGTATGCTATCATTCACCTAAATAGTTGAGACGTTAATTTTATTGAGTTATAATAAAAAAAATCATGATAGTTAGCCTAGAATGACATCTATGATATATTCATCATGTCATTGTTGAAGAAAAAAATATCATGGTTGATCTCTTAAATATTCAAAACTAATTTAATTCACTTACCATAGTTAGCCTAGTAGATAGAATCATCATAGTTAATTTGTGGAAACCCTAATAGAATATATATTGACATCTAATATTTTAACATGGGGACATGAATGGTCTATTAATATATATATTTATATACATATTTTCATTATTATTTAACATTTGTCTAAATTGAAATTTAGGCATTGGGAAAAACAATATGATCTAATAGTGTTGTTAAGATGCACTTATTTTAGTGACATTACATTTTGTATGATATATTTTAGTTAAATATTCATGTAATTCATCATTAAATTTCATACATTAAAATGTTACAATGGCGTAGATGAGGAAAATTTCCATTGAAAGTTGCTTAGGATTTGGCAATCCATAGATCACCAAAATAAAAAATAAAAACCATAAGTATTAAAAGTAAACAAATACATGG
>LPNX010807201.1:43258-110282 GCA_001517045.1 Pseudotsuga menziesii
CATAAATCCTTTTTATTATTTGAAATATTTATATTAAATATAACATTAATATTTATATTAATAATATGATGATGTAACTGAACATAGGAAGGAATTGGGAGATTTGATCTCTCTCAACACTTGATAGAGCCTAGGATTTGGATCTATGCTGGTTTAACAATTCAATAAGAGGGACTAAATTTTTGATCTTTGCAATTTTGTCCTCCAGACTGAAAGAGGTATGCCCCTGATCTGAGCTCCTTGAATTATCCTCTTTCCTGTCTTTCCCTTTGGGGTCTGTTACATTCTTGGAGAAGTGCTTAGGGGGTGGAATGCTCTTCGGTTTTGTTTTAGAGGCTTTGTTTGATGCCTCTTTATTTATTATAACATGAGCATCTTTGTTCCTTAGACCAATCTGTTTTTGAAGATCCATGACAACAAGCTGATATGCCCTTTGAAAATCCTCTCTTTTCTCAGCAGGTCGCTCTTCCACTACTTGACAGGAATTATCATGCTCTTCTTTGGTCAGAAATATAGAGGATGAGCCAGTATCTAGCTGGTGGATTTCATCATCAACTTGGTCTTCAGAACCTTTCTCCACATAGTTATCCTAAAATGGGGGTCTGATAGGTTGATCGGGAGGGTTTCTATCATCTCTCTTCCTATTTCAGAGGACTTGGGGCCTTCTTACATTCTAGTTTCTATTTTGTTGCTCTTGACATTCCTTGGGAGGTGGTCTGTTATCCACAGTGAGCCTTTCCATCAACTTCTCCATGGTTTTCATCATCAGATCCATTATGTCCTCTTGTGAGTTAGAGGTAGACGATTGTTCAAGGTCACTTATCTTTTCTTCTCTCTCAGCTTTTTCCTTCATCTCTTCTCCATTATCCCTCATCCCTTTTATTATTTCTAGGAGCAGTCAGTTTTACCTCTACCTCTATGGCATCTTTCATCATATCTGCTAAGGAGGCTGATTTCCTTTCACTTAGCCACAAGGTAAACTAAGTATGAAAGGCTTCAACACATAGGAGTTGGGAAGAAGCAGGGGAAGGTTTGAATTGGGATGGAATGGAATTTTATACCTTCATAAACCTGTCAGAAAATTCTTGGATACATTCACTCTCCCTCCTCTTCATGGAATGGTATTGGGATAGATATTGCATAGGGTTCTTCTTTTCTTCCCATTTGTCCTTGAAAGAATATTCAAGGGCTTGATAGCTTAGAATAGAGTTTATTGGGAGGTTTTTGTACCATTTTCTTGCTTCTCTAGCCATGGTTTAGGAAAACAGTCTAACCTTAACATCATCATGGTCTACCTCCTCTAGGTATACCCATACTAGAAACCATCCCAAGTGTTCCTTAGCTCAATATCCCCCTCTCCCCATGAAAATTTTTGAGCCTTTGGGAGTATCCCTAAGGAAGGTCATGAAGCGCAGCAGGGAGGAGAATAGGGGAAAACCTATTTTCCATCCTTGGAGGTAAGGAAGATTTTCCAACAGGAATAGAAGGTGGTGTGATAGACACAATCAGTGTGATGTGAGGAACTACAGAGCTATGAGGGGTTGTGAAACTGGATGATGTAGGTTGTTGGAACTTGGAAGTGGAACTTATTACAGTTATTTCAATGGAAAATATGGGGCATTCTGGGTCAGGAGAGTTTTTGACATCCCTACCTAGAGGCTCTAAGGTCTGGGTTGACTAGGGAATGCGGGAGAATCCAAATGCATAGGTGTCACAAACCACTTCAGAGAGGATGGACTCATGTTTAGTCCTAGGGAAAGCTACTCCAAACTCTTCATCACAATGCTCGCATATATCATTAATGGAAACAACACCTTTAGTAGGAAAGGAAAAATATTTGACTAACCTTTGCATCTTATTCACCCTTTCAATCAAACTCTCTTGATAAAAAATCTCTTGGAAAGATTCAGCATTAGGATTGCTCCTTGTGTTGGTTCTTATGGCCACCAGTATTTCCCAGTGGAGTCACCTTTCAAATTTTGGATTGGAGTCGCTAGATCATGTACAACCAACATGTGTCTATGACCGACTACTCAACGAGGTTGTAGAACCAGAACAATGTCATTTTCTATAGGCGATAATGGCAATTAGTTCCCCAGAAATGACGCCAATATGTTATCACCCGATAACTTTCCTATGGTCATGGTAGGAGAATCATTGGGGTAACCATTTCAAACCAATATTCAGATTGTATTCTAGTCTATATAGTCAGATAGGGCTCTCTTTATGTCAAAAAATCATTCACATATACATATAGCTTCAAGCAGGTGATCAGATGGCTAGATATCTCATAAGGACGAGATATTTGTAATTTTAAAGATGGTAAGACAAAAAAACAAGAAGTACCATTGGGAAATGGAGTCATAGCCTGAAAATATTCAAGGGGCTTACAACAATAATGAGTGTTGGTTTCCTTATGTAATATGAGGCAACATGGTTGTTATATTCAGTATAATAAGTTGATGTAATGATAGATTGAAATGAAGAAATCCCAATGAAACAAGAGGCACCTGTCTATGCATGAATCTCTTGGAACACCTTTAGTAGAAACACCAATAGAGGATAATAACTAAAATGAAGCATCTATATAAGGATGAATTCCATCTTAGTCATCATACACACACAACACATACAAATTCCGATATAAGGAGCATCTAACAAGGATGAATTCCTTACATACAATTGAGAAATGTATTGGCAGAAATGAGCACACATGGGAATGTGAAATACATGAGAATAGAACTAAAACATGGAACAACTTGATGAATCTCAGAAAAATCAGAAAATACTTTTCATTAATACTTCCAATAAAATGACAGACTTACAAAACCAAAGCACAGAAGGCTTCCGAATGAAAGTTCCAACCCTTTATTCCTCTATTGAGGTTACATTTATAGTGTCATGGGCTCCCGAGACCAACCTTGAAACAGAGGAAAATTCAATTACAGTGTGGGGATCAAAACCATAAAGACAAAATCATAACAAATTCCGACCTGGTAGATTCACCATGATCATGAGAAAATTGGGAAAGCATGCTAGAATGCGCATGATGGATAAAAATGGAAAACTAGACATATGGGACTCAGGCCTTCTTGGTGAAAATGACTGGTTAGAGGATATTCGAACAGTTTACAATGGTTTCCTTCATCCTTGCATCTTCTGAATTAAAAACCATTCTCAGCCTTCCATTATGTCTAATTGATTTTGCAAGATCAATCCTCTCACCCACTTAATACATTATTCACCTCATATCTTCTTCCTCCTCGCACCTTTGTCTTGCGGAATCATTTCTGGCCATAGATATGAATCTTCAATAAATATTATCCGTCGAAAAATGAAACTCTCATTAGATTTCTCAATCCGAAATCTTAATAACAATCCTCCTTATTCCCGTTGCAAAATCAATTTGAGCCATACTATCAAACATTTGTCATGATCTCCGTTGTTCAAAGTGAGGGGTCTTCACTATTTCACAGTCCCGAATTGATTTATCTTTCATGCATGTTTCGGCTACGAAATACATATCCGCCATAGATATGGCCCGCTCAATATCATGGATGTTAGAATAAGTGGGTCCTACAAGATTTCACATCCCTGAACTATTTTAGTTCTTGTGCATGTTTTGGCTGTGAAATCCACATCGATCGTAGATATTCATCACTGTTATATCTCAACCCTTGAAATATGTTGCTCGTACCGGATTCTGCAAAGGTGGAGATTTTATATGTTCATGCATATTGGGGTTGCGAAATCCTCATCCGTCGTTGATCTTGGACAAGATTCAATCTCGGCCATCAAAATATGAAAAGTATAACATATTTTACAAACCTCCATAATTTATTTCTCTGCGCATGTTTACTCAACGAAATCCTTATACATCGTCGATCTGCCTCTCCCTTTCCATCCAATGGTTGCTATTTCCTACAAATTAATCTCCTTCCACCAATGTAGAATTTATTTAAAACCGTGCATCTATCCTTAGCAAAATTAATCTGTAGCCTAGGTTTCCTTTGTTATGCATCTAAGTAGTTTATTGCTTTCACCATTTAACCTGGAGCGTATTTCTCTTTCATACACATTTGCAAGTTTGAAAATCAGAAACCTTTCTATTATTTGGAATTTCTAACCTATAAATGATCCTTTGAACATCTTCAGAACCTCATTACCACTCTTCAAGGTCCCGTGATATGAAAATTTACAGACCGTATTCCTCCTTTCAGTGGCCTAATCCCTTGCCAACTACTTAGCCCAAAAACAGTGCTAACACATCTGTAAAAAATCTTCAAATTTTGTCACAGGTGCTAACAGAGTGCATATCTTAACATCATTTATGAGTCATCAAATGTCAATAATAACATTCAAACCCTCCTTATGACGAAATAATTTCTCAAATTAGAATATTGTATTGATTTGGGGGTTAAGTGCCTTGTAAATGGAAAAGCTAGGGACATTGAAGGTCTTAATGATTGACAAGTCGGGCCTCGTTCCTAACATCCATAAGCTCTTAATTCTACCAGCCAAGCAAGGTTTCCCTAATCGTTGGAATCAAAGCCGCATTATTCCTATCTTTAAAAGTGGTGAAAAAAGTAACCCCTCTAATTATTCGACCACTATGATGAATTTATCCCTCTTAGCCAAGCATTATGACATCATTATAGAAAAGAAAATATAGTGTTTGGAAAGAAAGTGAAGGTAGTACTAAGAGGGATTATTAACTAGGTTTGCTATTATTTGAAATACATAACTCTACCATGTATCACCACATTACACTTAATAGGGTCATTGCAGAGGAGTAGTAAATCCAATCTCTCTTTATTTATTTATGAACATTAACTTTCCATAGTACTACGATGAATAGAAATAACTTGGATTGGAAGATATTAAAAGGTTCCTTACAAGTTTATAACTGCTATAATAGGTTTTTTCACTATTTTCATTGCAAATTTGAATAGCACTAAAAGATGTTCAAAATGTATTAATTGAAAAATTGGATTTAATATCGAGCAAGGTTTCCCCCTCTGTTCTTCCCTTTTTGACATATTAAAATGTCATCGATAAGCTACTATTAAGAATGTTTAGCATAATCCATGTGTTTTGGAATAACTTATAAAGTATAACCAACATTCTCCTTCTCTCTGTTGAACATATCGTTCATATGGAAAGGTTCCCTTTTGATTGTCATAAGCAATTAAGAGTGACCAAGTCTACAAGTTATGATTATTAAGTCCAATCAAGTTCAGTTAAAATAATCTTATTTTTGACAATAACAATATTGAGGTGTCTTCCTACAAGTATTTTATAATTGATATTAATAATCACAAGAGGTGTCAAGGATGATTAAAAATACTATCACTTCTAAGTTACTTTAAAGGGAAAACATGGGACAAGAAAGAAGTAGAGGCTGAAATGAAATTAAAATATTACTATTAAAGGAGGACATTAACCTTAATTTTGGAGATGAAAAATATATCCATGTTTTAACTATTTCTAAGAAAAATTAATATATACGAGAAAAGAATGAACACTCATGAGCTTCAAATTGAAATAGGGCATTGAACGATTCCTAAAACATTGTGGGTGGAAAGGATTTTCCTTGAACATCGATGATGGAAGCCGCTTTCTATTATTGATTGCTTTGTGTACATGAGACACATTGGATTGGATCCCACTTGCATAATATTGAATGCAATACAACCCTACTTTAAACATTCTAACTTGTCAAAACTATAGCTACCTTGAAATTTTTTTAAATTCTAAGGTTTTTGAGTACATAAAAAAAACCTTTAACATCATAATTTAAAAGTAATTTAATTAATCACCATCATTTGATATTCAATAATAAGATATAGTGTTACACAAAAAATAACATTTAAATTACATCAATCCAAGTTAATTAATTTACTTGATTATATACTTAATTATTAATTCTATAATATGAAAACTATTACTTACAATTTAAAAATAATCTAACTTTGTACATATTCATTTATAATAAAAAATAAGTGTTCAAAATAATTCTCAAAGAACAAACTTATTTTTTAACACTTGTGTTATTAAATATTAAATACCTAATATGCATGAGTATGATAAAAGACAAATCCACGTGCTTATACAATTCCATGCCTTCGAATTTAAATTAAAACCCACAACACTTCCAATATGGACAAGACACATAATTGAATGACATTTAATGTTGTGTAAGGAAGTTTGTCACATTCAAAATCACTGCGCAGGTTTGGTTTCCCACCTGTTGAAAATTGTTTAAGGAATTCCACATCCTGGTATTGCCACTTGTTTAATGTTGTGTAATGAATTTATTATACTCCTTGTTTCCGCTTGATGAATGCTTTGTAAGTTAGTTTGTTTCATGTTGCCACTGTTGAACGTTGTTTCCGCTTGTTGAATGCTTGTGAGTCGCATGCGCAACATAGAACTTCTCTTTATTGTTGGACAATATATCGAATCATAAAGGTATTCTTGATAATTGCGATTCCTATTTTATTTTCAGAATTTTCTAGCTTACACAAGGTCTTCACTACAAAATCTGTCTCGTATAATATTCTTGTGGTTGATCATTATTACCACTAGCTATTGTGATAATTGAATTTCCTACTTTATTTCCACAGTTTTTGAGCTCATTGAAGGTCGTCATGCTCGATAAATACTTTGTTTCCTTCCCTTATGGTTATAACTTGGGTATGCTAGCATTGGATCTTCCTTACCATACCATCGTGCTCAACCTTCTAATATAGGTGGTATGCTAAGTTACACCTACATTAGCGGTTTAAGATGTTCAGTCTAGACAAGTATCATACATTTTCAATCCAAGGGTTTTACCAACATTACGATGTTTTAATGGTTGAAATCCTTTCCAAATACTAAGTCATTATACCACTTATTGTGCTAGTCACACCACTAGTGATAGGGCTTTGCATATTTAGAATTAATATAGATGAAACTATAGCTTAATAAATTTATAGTATTTACATTCGATAATTTCATTTAATAGTTGTAAATTTTTCTTGTCTTAAATGTCTTTTTATACATAGCATTAATATGATGACTCCATGTTTTGCATCAATATGATGGATCCATCTATACTCCACGCTCTACACGTTATTCTAATCATCAAGTATTCAACACATTAATTCCCTTTTCTGGACTAATTATTTTGTAGAATATAGACTAAACTAATCACATATTGGCCTCTCATAAGCCCCAAAATAATATTTTTGAGGATGTACCAAACTGTGCAATACAAGTTCCATATAAATAAATCATAGCTTTCAAAGTGAATTAGAGGAGAACTGGACTGTCCTCGCATTAGTAATTTTCAAGAAGAACATGAGCACTAGAATTAATCCCTCCCCCCTTTCTTCCATTCATGGAAATATGAGAAGAGGGAGCATGGACCCCTCCAAAAATATTTTGTGAGTAGTTACTGGTCGATCTAGTAATGTTTCAAAGGACCTATTATAATTACGTTGCCCCTTTCTGACACTACTAAAATTTGATTAAGGACGAGAAAGAGCTGATGTCATTTGGGCCCACCTAACACGTGTATGTGTTTGGTTGGCACATGTGGGTCCCAAATTTTCCTCCTTTGTATGTCATTGATTCCATTCTATCTTTTTGCATGGGAGGGATGAAATCCACTATTGGTAGTCTTAGGCTGTCACACCTAGAGCCAATAGTGTTTTCGAAATTTCAATTTTGAAGTCATTGTCAATCAGAATGTGCCACATAGAAAGGTGGTTTCAGACCAATGGATTGATGCAGATGCTTTGCCCTTATGCATTTTCTTGAAGATCAGGATAAATTTCCCATAGTCCAGATTTATTTCGGTCCATAAATATTTAGAGGAATCCAAAAGCAGGTTTTGTAAATCTCAAAACATTCACGTAATAATTAAACTTTTAAAGGGTTATTTCGGTTGAGAATTAGTTTGAATTATTCTAAATTAATCCATATTTTGATGAATTAGTAAAGATATGTTGAATTAGTTTTAGTCCACATTTTGTTGAATTAGTCCAGTCCTAATACTTGTTCCATTTCCTAATAAGAAGATGAAAAGGAGCATGGGCCATTTCTCACACTTTTGTGACACTTTTATAATCTAGGTGAGATACAGAAGGAGTACTGGCCCTTTCTCGCGCTTTATTAATTTTTGGGAGGAAGATCAATCCTAATTATTGCTCCATTCAAATGAGGATGAGAAGGAGCATGGTCCCTTTGTTATAATTTTCCAATTTTAGTGACTCCTAGGAGAAGCCGCAATTTCCCTTCCACACACACTAGTTTTTTTTAGAGGAAGAGGAGCACTATACCTTCCTCATACTTTACTAAAATCTCAAAAGAACATAAGGAGAAAGACCCATTTATCACAACTCTTAAATTAGAGTGATGAGGAGCTGGATTTCCTTAATTTTCTCAAGGGGTAATAACTTCAAGAGACATGGGGATCCATCATCACACTTCTTCCATTCATAGTAAAAGGAGGAGAAGGAGCGTGTTCTCTTTATGACACTTTTGTAATCTAAGTGAGGTAGAGAAGGAGAACCGACCCTTTCTACAGATGGAGTGAAGGAGTGAGATACTCAAAGGGCACTAGCCCTTACCCACACTATTTCCTTTCAGAAGAGTAGCATGGGAACTCCGTTATAATGCTGGAAAGGGTACTAGTAAGATTGTCCCTTTCTCACCCTATTTTATTTACACTGGCCATTTCTCCCACTTCTAAAATTTTAGTAAGGAAGAGAAGGCGCCCTAGCTCTTTCTCACCCTTATATGGTTAGAGTGATGCGAAGGGTGTGGGGTGGCCTCACCTTTATACGAGCAAGCAAGTTTAGAACATAGGAAATGATAGAGCATGGTCCCTTTCTAAAACTATTATCCTTTGAGTGAGGAAGTTATAGTCCCTTTATATTGCATTGGTAGTTTTTTGGAGTAAGAGTCGAGGATATCTATCCCTATCCCACACTTATTCCATTCAAATGAGTAGCACATGAACGCCATTTTATACGTATGAGAGGAAGAGAAAAAACATTAACCCTTTTCCACTCTATTGTAATTATGATGCCCTTTCTCACACTTCTAAAATTTGGATAAGGAGGAGAAGGAGCAGTGGCCCTTTCCTGCCCTTTTATGGTTGGAGTGATGAGGACTAAGGAGGTGGAGAGGGAGTTGTTGGGAAACCTATCATTCTGAACTATAGAACATAGTGAAAGACATAGTGAATACAATGTGATTCAAGTTTATTTATGATTTCAGAATCTCCATACACTCTGAGATTTTTTACTTTTAATTCTATCGCTTTTTTCAGTTCCTGGACTAATGCTTCATATTAGGCTGTGTTATTTGTGCATTCAAATTCTAATCTACATGGAAGAAAATGTTTTTTTTTTCTAGATCAATCAGGACACAACCAGCTCATGATCCTTCCAATGTTTTAGAACCATCAAAATAAAGAATCCAAAAATTTCTACTCCTACTGAATTCAGATTATTAACTACATTTGAAACTAAATCTACTATGTTACAATCAATCTTATAAGCCCATGAGAACTGAAGGAGATCGAGCTGGATATCTGATATACTCTTGGCTTCCTCGGCTTGGTAATTTCCTGGTTCCAATTCAAGAAAATAATTTCCTAACACATAGTTTACTGGCTCATTCTTTCCTTCCAACATAGTCATATTATACTTCATTTGAGGTTCTCTCAACACCTTTATTTGGTTCTGACATCCTTTATAGGGAAACCACATATGTGACCAATCTGATGCAAAATATCCTCTAATTTTGTAGACCAATCTCAGCTCAAAACTAAACCATAAGCATCTAGGATATCTACTACAACAATGTCTATGTACTGACATACCCTCTAATCTATGGACAAACGGATCAGGACATCTTCCATTTCTCCTAACAGTTTCACTGTTGTTCTGTCTAATTGAAGAACTTCGCCTATAGTTTGTTTATGTTGACCATTTATTTTCTTGCAAACTGAAAGTGGCATGACATTAACTGATGCTCCTGAGTCCACCAAACAATTATGCACATTGTAATTGAAAATCTCAAAAGTTAGAAGAAAAACTGGAGTCCTATACCTAGAATTTCCTTTTAAAGATGTTTCACCAATCTCTTCCTCAGGATGGTTATCATTCTGAGGTTCCTTCATGGGTGTTTCAAGTGCTTTTAAGAGCTTTTCCTTTTGTTGAGGTAAATTTCAAATTTCAAACAAAGAGATATTTTCTTTATCCTTTTAATGTCTTCCACAACATCATATGCCATTTCATGCTCAGTCAACTTTTTCTTGAAATCTTCAGCTTTATTTTTAGTAGTCTTTATAGGCATATTGACTTTCTTGGGGCTTTGTCCTGAAATGACAAACTCAGGTATGTTAACCATTGGAGTATTATTCTTTATTTTCTTCAGATTCTCCTGAAGTTTCTTAATATTGGGAAGTATCAAGTTATATTCTTTTAATGGATTCTGACTTCTTTTTGTAACATTTGTATTTGATATTTCTTCTTCATCGAGGAGACCTTCATCTTCTACGTTGAACATAGAAACACAGTCCCATAAAACCAAGGTGTCTTCCTCTTGTGTTTCTATTAGTTAATGATATTTCTCTTTCTCTTCGACATTTTCTGTCAACTTAGAATCCAACAATTGGTTCATCACTAAGGTCATAGAATTTATCCATTGTGGGCAATTCTTCTGAGAGTGAGGTTGCTGATGGAATGTGCAAAAATTATCCATTCCTACATCTGTCAAATTCATGGCTGAGGGACTGTGTGGGTGAGGCTTGGGTTGACTGTTGTCTTCTTTCTTTTTATAATAAGGCTTGTATTGTTTATGAGCCTCTTTTTATTTTTCTAAATCAATCACCCTCTTTGATAACTTGTGCATCATCTTCACTACCCCATCTAACTCCTGTGATCGTTCATCTTTAGGTTTAGTTAATAATAGAGGCTTTTTGTTTCCATAATTTGTTTTGTCTGACTGCATATGATAGTGTTCTATACTCTCCATTTCAGCCTCCACCTTCTCAACTTCTTCATAAGTATATACCAAAGTGGGCCTAACCGATCTCTTGGAAAACATGGCTAGATCGCCCAAGAGATGAGGTATAGTACTCAATTAGGGCATGCTCAGAAGGTTTATCAGCTGCATCGAATTTATTCAGGTAGGCAGCAAACCTCTGAGTGAAATTATGTACCCTTTCTTTCTTTTATTTCATTAAGGCGGTCAATCCTTTCATTAAAGTTGCGTGAGTTTTCTGGATTCTGTATTTGTTTCTGAACAGTCTCTAAAAAATATTCCAATTTGTGATTGAGTTTGTTGGCAGGGAAAAGTACCATGAAGTTGCTTTTCCTTTCAAGGTATGTAGGAATAATCTGCAGACTACATCTTCATGTTCTACTACTTGCAAACCTTCTAAAGGCAAATAAAAACTCTGCAAATGATCATCCACAAGAATTCCTTCATTTGGTTGAAAGTTGGGTAAATCTTTGTCAAAAATTTGAGGCATAGCATGCAATGGAGGTGTCAGGTTTAAATAAGATCTATCCCTCCAAGCAGGCTGTGGAGGTGGCTGATTTGCATTCACATTGGCCATGATTCTGAGTGGAGATTGAGGAGAAGACTGGACAGTTGTTTGAAAAGGAGAATAGTGAGGGGAATCTGGCCCCAACTGATTCAGAGGTTGGACAACTTCTTGCAATGTTGTTTCTACCAATTCTTCAAGATCTTCCACCAATACTAAATAATCTAATTGAGGACGATATTTCTTACGATATTCTCTTCTAGATAAAGCAGGGATAATAGGTAACCCTCCAATCTTCTTTGCATATGCACTGGTAATCCTCCTTAAATCCTTTCCTTTTTCTTTGGGAGTGGGTTTCTGAGGCAAACTGGTTTCATAACTGTCACCAGTGGAGTAATCTCGAGAAAATGAATTTACTCGGCCAGGCATGCACTGGTGGTCCTCCTTCTAGTGCCAAAACTGTTGAGGCATGGAAAATCACAGGTAACAATAGTAGGGATTCTCCCCAATAAATGTTCCCAATTAGCTTGTTATTTTTTGGTATGGGGAATCCGTTTGGTTTATGGTCTAGCTATCGTAGGTCAAGTAATGGTTAAAACTTATTTTACCTGTTGTGGCCCGATCCATCATTTAATTGTATATATATTTTTTAGTTTTATGTCTAGGTATGATATGCAAGTGCCTAGCTAAATGCAGTCAATAGATATAAAGAGGAGTGTCACATTGTGATGCATAGGTTCTTACCTCTTGTCTTACCTCTCTCGCTTCCAAATCATAAACAAAAAAAACTAACTAAGACTATCTAACCTATCTCTAGGGAGAAATACTGTAATTAATAATGAGTAATGTATTGTATCACATGCATTTAGAATACTATAGATAGTTGTTAATATTTCTAAATACATGAATATAAATAGACAGATAAACAAAGAGATAGATCATTGTTGATTAAAACATTCATTACTCAGATATGATGGCGGAAATTTCACATAAATAAACATGAGCACATTCATAACATGAAAGAATTCATAAGTTAGAATGATCTCATAGTTCATAGAAACAAGCTGAAACATAAATGGTTCACATCCATTTCACATCCAGCCAGTCCATGTCAAGTATTTGAAACCCCACAGTGCTTTCTCTAGCTGAAAGTATAACTCTTTATTATAAGATGAAATAGTTCTTCTTACAATAACCTTGCACAAAGATAGTCTGAAAAAAGGTCCCTCTATACATAAAGCTTGCCTATATTTATACAAAAAGTAAAAACTCTTGAGTTGCCCTCGTTGCCTTTTGGGATTCCCCTAACCTTTCCTTTACAAAATTTTTCCATTTAGCTTATGGACTCAAAATAAAATATATTATATAAAAAATGTTCTAAATAATCCAACTAAGATGGCTTAACTTGCTCATTCATAAATTTCCTCCATGCATTGGCATCTGTTGCTATGTTTTCAAAACTAGAAGGTTCTAGAAATCTGATAGTAATTTCATGCTTAGCAACTTGAGCTTTTATACCCACCACTCTTGCCGGAATCAGGCGAATTTGTTCTTCCAGTAAGTGATTGCTAATTGCCACATGTGCTATTTCAGTTTTAAGAACCTCTTCATTTTATTTCTTCACTAGCTGAATGGCATGTTCGTATTCGCTACATCGTTCCTGTAATTGCATCAAAATATCTCATGCTATGAAAGCACCTATAATCTCTTGCTAGCAGAGATCTGATACCGATTGTAAGTTATGAGGAATCTTCTGCAAAATTCTGCACAGGCATTCTTCATCTTCCTCACTTTCCTTACTAGCTCTTCTGTTGCTTTGCGAACATTCTCGCTCAACTCATATTCTAGCTTTATTGTCTCCAAGTCTTTGGGAGGTACATCTATGGGAGTTTCCTTACTTGTTTCAATCCATGTTATTCTTCCCTGTAGAGTTTCTAAGATGACCTATGTCATGTCCAAGAAATAATAAGCTGTATTTATAATTTCCTCCAATCTAATTTTTTTCTTCTTCAATCTTCTTTGCCGCCTCTTCAGCTGTCCTTTTATTTTCTTCTTATTCAACTCGCAACCAGTTCTCTGCTTCTTACACTAACCTATGAGATTCTTCCTACCTTTTATTTGCTGCATATTCTTCCTACCTTTTGATTTTATCAGCATATTTTCCCTTTCCTCCCATAGTAGCTATCTTTTGTTTGAATCTTTTCATCAAAGCTGTCATGTTTTGAGAATTCCGGAAGATCTCTTCATCTTTATCCCAGAAATTCGTATACTCGAAATGCACTCCATCTACTATACAATAATCAACAACTTTATCCTCAGAATCATTCCTATGGAAATTCATTTCACCGAAGTGAAAATACTCTAACTCAACAAACTTTGCTGCATTTTTTTATCCTGGAAAATTTGTAACTTACTAGAAAAAAGGGGACTGCAGGATATACTTCCTCCTTCTGCTCAAAAAGGAAATTTCATATCCAATCAATGTACAACTGTCTCACAACTTCTTTATGGATCACATAGTCTATAGCAGACTTCAATAGAAGGGACGGGGCTCTTAAACCACCGTACATTCTTAAATATAAACCTTTTTCTGTCAAATAATAGTTTCCATTGTTTTGCACTACTTCCAAGGCTTCCTCTGACATACAATTACATTCGACCAAGAAAATTAATGTATACAATGGCATGATGAAATTATCACAAATCTCCTTGTAATGGCTATAATATTTGTGAGCCCATAAAAACTTATAGGCAGCATACACAGGGGCCCAGTCTTTATCCCATTGGCACTTTAATGTTGGGAAGGGTTGAGTACATAGAATGAAATCAATCAATATCGAACTCATGTAAAATTCTGTCTTTTTCTTGGACACTCCTCCCAATGCTGCACTTATACAAGATGACAGACTATTGGAGACTCTGTTTTCCCAATTAAAAATTGTACCTTGGGTGATGACAAAAAATATCACTGGTACCGAACCTATTTTAAATCCTTTTCCATTTTCCATCACAAAAATAATGTTCAGCATCAAAGAAATGAATCTGTATGGAGTGTGGAGAGTTAATGTCTCGTACTCTCTAGAAGGCCTTGTATGGAAGTTTTTACGTGGGATCATCATATTCTTAACTGTTTCCACCATATCTAGATTTAGCTCCTTTACCAACTTTCAGTCAAATAGGTTTGTGGTGTTGGTAAATTGTAAGCCATAGACACATAGGCTGGGCTATATGTAGCATAACCCTGCCTCTCGGTGTTGGCCAATATCATCCTTGTTAAATCTGTCCTAGGCAGAATCCACCTTATCACCTCTGAACATGAGAAAAGTTCAGTTCTGGTAGCCACTTTCATAATGGTTGATCTCTCTATGTTGGCATATATAGTCATATCTTCAAACCTAGCTTCTGGAATGCTCTGGTTTGAAATCATTTTGTATACCTCTCCCCATTTATACTCCGGCTCAAATCCAGCAGTGGCTTTAGTATCTTCATAAATAGCCTCCACTTTGGTTACTATCTCTGCTTCCGGTTCTTCCTCAGCTGCTTGGGCCTTCTTCTTTTGCTTTTGTGGCATATTGTTGTGCTGATAATTAACCTGTAACAATCATACAACATGATTTTAGTCTATTTACTCCTAGCAAGCTATGTATTGCAAACAACAATAAAAACAATTAGAATATTACCATCCCATCAATATGCATGTTGAAAAACTTCTTTTATTAAATAAAAGGATTTAGTACGAGAAGCAACAACAAGAAATCGACAAAAGCTATCTGCCCTATCTTGCAAAAACCTCCGTTAGGGAAAACTCTAGATCTTCATAACCACCTTTCTCCTTTGGGCAGCAAACCTCACTGAGGAAAACACACAAATCCTGAAACTGTAGACCACTAAAACCCCAAAATCCCTGATCACCTGTGCACCCCTCCTACATCCCATAGGAACGCACCGTCATTTAAGACATGGCTA
The DNA here is from genome assembly GCA_001517045.1 of Pseudotsuga menziesii. Taxonomy (NCBI): domain Eukaryota; kingdom Viridiplantae; phylum Streptophyta; class Pinopsida; order Pinales; family Pinaceae; genus Pseudotsuga; species Pseudotsuga menziesii. The sequence goes on from LPNX010807201.1 coordinate 58,773, forward strand.
TGCAAACTAGGTTTTAAACCGATGAAAGAATGAATGGGGCAGTGAAGACGGAGAAATGTTCATTTGCACCCTACCCTTACTTCCCAAATAAATGTCACAGGTGCACTCATGGCCGCACAGAGATTGGGTGAAAAAAAATAACTAGCCGAAATGAAAAGGCTTCACAAATAGACAGGTCAAACCCTAAGTCAAGAAAACCCCACTGTTGTTCAAAACAAAAAACCCCCGCAGAAAAATAACTAACCTCATCACTATATGCGGTCGAAAACAAATGATGATGCTGAGCATATTAAAAAAAATGAGCATCCTACCTGGACACAATGTGGCAGGCGACCTCGACAGGAAATAAGCTCTGCTGGTGAAATATTCATACAGGTGAATTGACAGCTGCACAGACTCCACTAGATAACTCTCACGGTGATAATGACACCTCATCCCAACTCTATGTCTTTATAAGCCCGACCACAGGATTAATCAATTAAACTTGGCGAGAAAGAAAAGCTAACCCATAGTCGGAGGAATAACCTTGTGAAAATATGCAACATTGGATTGAATCAGCTCTTTCCACCCAGTACATCGGATGGGAGAAACACATCGAAGGACGGAAGCACTAACCTATCTCAATATCGATGAGGAAATCATGAAGTTGCAGATATCTTCGACACTAGACCTCCGCAACGTCGACCAGTGAAACCACTAACTTTTGACTCATTCCCATATACACAGCCGACAACGAGATCACCACTTAATCGGATATCAAAGAAAGATAGTCAAACAACGACCTGACTCATCGGAGATGCTTCACACTAGACTTCTGGAAAATCGACAAACTGTCTCCGAGACCATAGATGAAATGACTTCTGATACATCGAATCAAACTTTGGAAGGCTCCCGATGGGCGTACCGGAAAGGTAGTCAACTATGCATTCGATCCATTAGAAAGCTAGTCGACTAGGCATCCGATACTAAAAAAAAAAAAACCCGTGGGAAAAATTTGCTAAAATCGTGGAAATCCTTAAGCCATCTTAAACACTAAAAGAATAAGGAGGGACCCAAAAAATAAAAATTTTCGGGGAAAATAGTTGCAGCTGCAACACACGTGTAGTTGGGAAAGAAGATAGATTGATAACGATCACAATCTAAACTATCTATTGATTGTATGTGTCATACTTATTCGTTCCAATTTTACTTTCCTCATAATACAATCATCAGGCTCTCTATTATCAAATTAATTGATGATTATATTGAATATGTACAACTTTTTCCTTAAAATTTAAATTAGTCCTTACAATATAAATTACATTTTTTACAATATACGTGTCTCTTTCTTGAAAACCTAATTTGTTCCTTACAATAAGGATATAAAATTACAGAATGCTTATCAAAGTCAAGTTTCATGTCACTTCCCATGAATGGAACCAGCCTAGATCCAAATCCTAGGCTCTATCAAGCGCCGAGAGGGATGAAATCTTCAATGAGTACTATTTTCAAGGTTTTGCCACTTAGATAATTAAAAAAATAATTATAAGTTATTTAATTTATTTTGGAAAATTAGTGTTGCACTAGTACTATTTGTTCTCTTCATGTCTACCAGTTTTTGTAGGTTGACTACAACATTTAGCCACTCAAAGGTTGCACCCACAAACACATATACGCAATCGTTTTAAAAAAAAGTACATATTAGAAAAGATCAAACTAGAGATAGTTATGAATGTTTTTAATAGATCAAATTCATATATTTGGAAATGTGATTCAATTTACTACCTTTCATCTTTTTTACTTGAAGCAAAATTCATTTTGTAAGTACTTCAAAATATCCATGAAAGTTGAGGGATGCCTATTTTGTAATGTACATCTTCTCTCTCTTATATATAAGAGAGAAGAATATAATATACATATATATAAATTAGCTATATATCTATATATATAATTATATTATATTATATTATATTATATTAACAAACATTAAATGTCACACATGCAAGATTAAGATTTTTATATTTAAGTTACCTATTTTCTAATAAGTATGGGATGGTATTACAATGTTTATTTTGAATTATACTGGATGTCCAAATATAATAAATAATTATTATAAATTTCTAAAAGGAAAGTTATTCAAGAAAAAGGGTTTTAATATTTCTTTATTTCATATTCCATTCTTGTGTTTTGAAATGTATTTTAAATAATTTCATACTAACATCATTAAGATGCATTAAATATTTTGACATTTAAATCTCTTTCAAAATGCAAGCTTAAAAATTTAGTTTTAAAGTAAACCTAAGTTGATTTACCGAATTTTTTATCATTATAATGCATGAGTCAATTTAGGGACATCTCTAGGAAAGAAGGGTTTCATTTTGGTTTTGACCAATCCTATCCATGAATCCGGATCCAATAAGCCACTCTTCTAAGGAACTCCATGGAACTTACTCAACCGCTTTCTACAAAACTTATTTTTAGAATCCAGCTTTCCACAAGCAGAGTAGGCGGAGTTGGTAATGTTAGAGACTCGCTTTGTATTGGTTCAGGGAGCCATTATGATCTACTTTCCCTTGGTCACATGTAATATTATGGGCTTTTAAAATGAAAAAGCCTTAATTGAATACCAAGACAGAAATACAATTTTATATAAGTGAAAAGAAAGATGATTAATTAGATCTATTAAATATATTAAAATTATATATCATGAAATTCTATATACTATATATTATTAATGTAATCTTACTTAATAATTTACAGTAGTATGAATATTATTATATCAAAAAAATTTATAGCATCTTTTTAATTAACACATTGAATTTTTTAATTTTATTATAACTAAAATCTATGCAAACATCATATATACATATATATATCTTATCATTTATCTTATCCTTTTGTTTGAGTGGATTCATATTCAATTGACCAAGTAATGGAAGAATCATTTTAAACACTCCCACATCTGTTGAATATTTAGAGTCAGTTGGATCAGAACTAACAACATATCCTATATTAGTTTATAGCTCATAGCGAGAAATCTGTATTTTGGTATCGATTGGCTTTTCCCGTATCAGGGGTGTATAAGGAAAGACATATCGCAAATAAATGGACATAAATAGAGGTCTATGGTGAATTGGTACCTCCCTCCTGTGACCGATTGCCACTCGGTTGACTGAAAAAGAGTCCCACCATTATCTCCTTTCGGCCATCGAGTCCCACCATCATCGAGTACAATCCATCTCCTACTCACAATTGTCACCATTGACAATTCTGTCGCTTACATGAACTCCTTGAACGAGAGTGGGAAAGAGCTTCCCGACGGAGAGACAATCCTGAAGAGCTCATACTTGTTAAGAATTGTAATCTCAACGGTCCACTATGGTCAATCATGCATTAATTAGTTGGTTAGTAGAGTAGTTGATTTGGTCACCTTACCTAGAATTAGTGATCCATGGTATTCTCACCCATGGTTTTGCTATTATGCAGTCATATATATACATTTAGTTAATAATGAGAAGGAATTCCATTGCTAAGGAAATCAATATGCCCATTGGTGTTCCATCATATTCCATCTTTTCTTCTTCATTCATTTGCTAACCTTTAACATGGTTTCAAAGCATATGTCCTAATCCATTTCTTTTTGTTCTTGGTAAGCCGTTTCACAAAGTGTAAAGCAAAAACAAGCATAGATCCAATCTTATTGGAGGTTGTGATTAATACAAGAATATTGTAGAAGATTGAAGAAAATCGAAGAAGATTGATTCTTGATAATGGAGCTACCAGAAGCATTAAATGAAGAGTTTGAAGAGGTAAGAAATTTTTTAACACAAAAAGGGTTATGGCATACATTTGTTGGAGATAATTATGATCAATGGGCTATGGAAGTAAGAAATTGGTTAAGGTCACAAGATTTGTGGCATTTCTTAGTTGAAGAGGATCCCATTGATCCATATGCATTTAAGGCTTTGTTTGAGTTTCAGAAAGACAGAAGGAAATTTGTTGCCTTAAGTCTCATACAAGACAATATAGAGTATTCCATTTTTCATTACATTGCAGAAGATGATACTCCAAAAAGACCATGGGATACACTCAAAGAAGTGTTTAGTGAGGAACCGACTGTAGAAGAAGATGACTTTGCAAGTCATGCAAATCACCAGGAAGACGGTCAAGAAGACCGCACGTCTTTGAGGAAGTTAGTGATCATGTAATCCCAACAAATATTGTTGGTCCAATTATGTTTGTTGCTGACAGTGAAAACAAACAAGTCAATGTAGCAGTACTTAGTGATGTGAGTGATTGTCTCTAAGAGAAAGAAATAGTTGATAGAAACATAGAAGTTGAAGAACTTTATAAAAATGATGAAGTTAATGATGAAGTATATTCCATTGATGAGGAACACGAAGATGTGAATGCTCACCAAGAAGAGATGAAATATATTCATATTTTTTCTGAATTTTTTAAAGTGTGCAAGTAAAGTAGACATCAAGATATGTTGAAACAGAAGAAGAAGAAGAAGAAGACTTGCACTATGTTCGAGAAGCTAAATAAATTGCTAAATAACACCTACTTAGAATCAAGATCCATAAGACAAATAAGAAGCAGTCCAAGTACACATCAAAGAAGAAAGTAAAGTTGAAGATTTTAAGTGAAATGTAATTGTAGCTGAGACATAGACCAACAAGCATATTTTTGAATTGATAGTGACGTATTGTCCTATTTGAGATTAAGGAGCGGGGGGGTGTTAAGAGTTTTAATCTCAACAGTCCACTATGGTCAATCGTGCACTAATTATTTGGTTAGTAGAGTAGTTGATTTGGTCACCTTACTAGAATTAGTGACCCATGGTATTCTTTGACCCATTGTATTTACCCATGATTTTGTTGTTATGTAGTCCTATATATACAATTGGTTAATAATTAGAAGACATTCCATTGCTAAGAAAATCAATATGCCCATTGGTGTTCCATCATATTCCATCTTTTCTTCTTCATTCATTTGATAAATTTTAACAGTACTCACCTCAAGAAGACTTGTCACATTCCTTCGTAAAGAAGGGTAATTTATTAGCTTTGTTCTTTTAGAATCATGCCACCCTACCACTCCTCCTTTTGAGGATTTGGAGTATCGGTATTGGAGTGAGACAAGCGAAAAAAAGGTACATAACCGATTAAAACAAATAGATATGGCCTATGCTCAGACTTTCAACTATCATTGTAAAACCAATATAACTACTTAGATGCATTGTATAAGAATTATGTTATAAAAAATATTTATTATCATAAAATGATAATAATTTAACCAATTAAATGATTAAAGTTATTAATTAATTTCAATACTCATAAAATATTGAGTATAGCAAATTATAACATCATGGGAAAATTATAATAATTTATTAATTGTCTCACAAACTTCAAAGTTTGAAGAGTTGTAATTATAGTATAGTATAACAGGATATCATTTTACACTTTAATTATGTATCTTTTTCATCTTAATTACACTGAAGGCATTAAACAATGGATACAAAGTCTTGAAGTTTCCTCGTTAGTCTGGAAAATATAAACCTAATACGTTTTTGGTGATAATTAACGTGTTTTCCTCTGATTTCTATCTACTTCCCTCCTTCCCTGGCGATAATTAACATGTTTTCCCTTCTTCCCTGGCTTCCACGACTGAATTTGTAGTCCCTAACTTGGTTCCCACTATCTTCTTACAGAGGACCCTTAGAGGTACTGCAACTAACCCTCTGTATTTTCACACCTGTGTAAAGAGGGTTCCTCTTTCCTTTAACCCTTACCCCACGTTGCTACATCTCCATTGCACACCGCAAAATCCTCTTCTCCATAATTATGAGCTCCTGTAATTGAGTGAATATGTCTAAGATAAAACCTTAAGCCACCAAAATAAAAGACATGCAAAAGAATTAACCAAGTATTTTTGGGTTCACGGCTCCCGTAGGCATAGTGCTTATTCTGTCCAAGGACCCGGTAAATTCCAAGGAATCGTCTCTTCCTGAATATGCCTAGGTTTCCCAAGAGGATTTTGAGGTCACCAAGAGTGTGTTGGTTAGAAAACAAGAGTGTTTTCTTCGTGTGAAGGATCTTTGCATTTTTTCTTCTCATGTTTTTTTTCTTGGAAATTTCATCCTTAAAAACCCCTGTATCCTTTTTAATATAAATTTTATCATATGGGTATAATGGACATTGTTTTTTTGTTTTTGTCATCGAAGAAGTCCCGAACTCGAGCAATTTATTGTTTAGAGAGTGTATTTTATATTTTTATTGTAACAATTGCATTTATTGAGTTGTAAAAGCTTACATATTACAAAAAATTATATTTTTCGGGTTTAATAATGTCCTCTGCTTTAGATTTAAATGGTTCTACATTTATATAATTTGAGAAGTTTTGAAGCAGAGGAATTTAATTCCATTAAAGATGATATTTGAGATTATCATGGAATCAACTATGTTTATTGCTCAGGATAGTTTTACATACTTATGAAATTGTTGTTCTACTGTTATAATGCTTTTCATCACTATAAATATGATTGTATTTTTATGTCATCAGAGGAGTTTGGAACCGAGGGAATTTCTTGTTTGACAAGGAAAATTATGGTTTTTTTGACATAAGTTGAGTTTACTGTTTAGAAAAGCATGGCATTTTTAAGAATGTTTTCTTCTACTAGTATAATGTGAGTTACCTCTACCAATATAGATGATTTATATCTTTTGTGTCATTAGAGGAGTTCCAAGAAGTTTTGAATCGAAGAAATTTTTTCGTTTGAGCGAATACTGAAAATTAATGTTCCATTTTTACATGGTGTTTTCTTTCCCCCATTGATCAACAATAGAATTAGGAGTGATGTTAATATGATGTAATTTGGTTATCTAGGAGGGGTTTCATTATAAACTTATGGTTTCCTTGATACCCACATATTTTCAAAATAACGATTGTGCATTTGCAGATTGAATTCTAGGTCCCCCGCATTGATAAACAACAAAATCAGGGTTGATATTAATAATATGGATTCGGGTTGGGGGAGAAAGGTATTTCCTCGATACTCACATGGGACTATTATTTTCATTGCAAAATATGCATTTAGGGGTTGTAGACGGAGTTCCACATTTTCATTATTAACTGTGTATTCTTTCCCCATTGATAAACATTGGAATTATGGTCGATGTGAAAACTATGAATTGTAGTTGGGTGGGAGGGCTTTCATCATCAATTTATTGTTTCCTCAATACCAACATAGATGATTCTCATGCTTGAAAAATATGGAATGTGGGTTTGCACACTAATTTCTGGGTTTACATTCTTTCCCCCATTGATAAACATTAGAATTATGCCTTATGTTAATAATAAATACTATGGATTATGGTTGTGGAGGAGGGGTTTCATACTAGATTACATATTTGAGGGGTGGTTTAACTTTGTTGTCCCCTATAAAAATTTATGCCTCCCATGAAACTCTATAAGGTATAAATCATAGTAAGGACAAGCCAATACATAATGACAAACATAAACCAAATTTGCAGAGATTGTTTTTGTTTTTGCAGATTTTTGTATTTGTACATTAGAAGTTTGAAGTGTTGTTAAATGTGTGAACTTGACAACTGAGATGTTTTTAAAGGGCACATTTTAAATAAATTGTTGTTCCATACGCTATATATAGTTTTCATGGAAGGCAAACAAAGTTGGACGAAAGTGTGTAGAGATAATTCTCTTTCTATATGCTAAATATAGCTTGTCTAGGGAGTTGGTCTTGAAGGAATGTGGCCAAATCTCACGATATTCTAAAAAAGAATAGGTATCACAAACTGATTTCCATAAAGTTATATTTGATGGTTTATTCAATAAGATCTTGTGAGGAAATTGTCAAAGAAGTGGGGTATATAATGGAGAGAATTGGTAATACTAGTGTACAACACAGGATTAAAGAATACCTCTAACAACAAAGCATAGTTTCTAGGTTTAATAGAGGGGATTTGATTTGTTTGGATAGGGTATCACCTCAGTCACCACATTTGTTTTTTTTTTTAAACGACATTCCCCAAAATTCAAAGACTCTGAAGACTGACTATTAAACTCACCATATTTGATGAATTTATTTGTTACAAATAAAATTGAATCAAATTGAATAGACCAATCTGATGAACTTATACAATGTGTGTTTTTTATAATAAAATTAATCTTACAAAATTAAACAAGTATTATTTCATCTGTACCCAAAGTTAGTCGATGCATCCTGCAAATAATAGGAAATTCCACCACGATAATTGATTGTTGTGGTGTTGCTGTTGTAGGAAATTTGAGTGAGAAATCAATACCGTTTCCATGTGAAGTTTGATTGAGAATATATTTATTACGAGAAAATCTAGTACCCCTAATAGTGTAAGGTTTCACTAGGCATTAGATGAGGTAAACTCTAAAAGTGTTTCCACTGTCACCGCAACAACAACTTCTCTCACTTTATTGTTTGGAAGACAATTCAACACTCGAGGAGCATTTCCTAAGATCAACCAAGGTTCATAAGCACAACCTAAGGAAAGAGGAATTATAACATAGACACTTCAAACTAAGTTTATTTATTATATACAATAAATATATGGTTTATAATAAATGCAAGGTTGAAATAGGGTTTCTATCTAAGTGTTTTAGCTTTAGTTTTAGTCCTTCGTTTCAATATTATATTTGTCTATTACTTGTTATTATTTAAATATAGTTTTAGATAATAAATGATCTATATAACAACAAAAATTTCCAACCTCTTAAATGATACAAATAAGTGCAAACTAGGATATGGTACACCAAGTTTCCAGGACAGTGGAGCAGGGAAACACATATTTGGGATGTGTGAAGACCACCCCAAAATTTAAGAAAATTTAGGGGATGGGGGGCATCGAGGTATTTTAAATTATATATATATATATATATATATATATATCCTAACATATTAACATATAAATTCCTCATCCCATCACCACTTCTATAAATGATGTCCTACAACATCATTTAGTTTGACATACATTGTTATTTAATACAACCATTTCATGGAAAATATGGTATGAACAAGGTTATATATAATTTACCTAAATTAGATATGGATGTGTATAATCCTATTTCCTACATTGAGAGCTAACTAACGATAGAGTAATACTAACCTTAGAACATCCACATGGATGTTAACTTAATATTTTATGCCAACTCTCTTAGAACAATTCCTATGAGAGTGGATTTATTGATGGTTTGAATTGCGATGTGTCTAATGTCAATTTGAGAGTTTCATATTGAAAACTATTCATAATTGTTGTTTCCAACAAATTTTTCTCCAACACGTCAAACTAGAAAAACTAATTAACATACCAAACATATAAACACATCCCTCTGCATGGATTCATGTGGAACAATTCTCATCTTTTATTTTTACTCTTTGGATTTATTACAAAGTGTTCCACTTCAACTCCACTAAATATTTCATGTGAACTCTCTTAGGACAATTCCTATGAAAATGGATTTACTACTTGTTTGAATTCCTATGCTTATTGTGTCAATTTGAGAGTTTCATTGTGCAATATTTTAATAATAGTTGTTTCCAACATAGTTTTCTCCATCAATTAAAACTGGAACAACTCATTAATATAACAAACATAATTACACATCCCTTTGCATAGATTAATGTGGAAAAATTCTCATTTTTAAAAATTTTCCTCTTTGGATTTAGTAGAAATTGTTCCACATCAATGATTTAACTCATGTTCATGGGTTTCTAAAGGCATTTCAATTTGTATAAACCTCCTTTCCATTCAATTGAATTTTTACACTAAGAGTACATAAAAGGAAACTATGAATCGCTTGGAGAAAACCCTAAATGTTGACTTAAGACTTCATCCAAGCCCTGTTAGGACAATTGTTGGAGCAGGGTCCCGCAGCTACAGAAGAAGCTGCCAGTATAGCGGACAGACAGTTTTGGCAGAGAGGAGATAAGATGGAGCTATGATGCCGTAGCATTCTTCTAGCTACAGAGCAGAGCTGGAAACCGTGAATTTTAGGGCAGAGAAGTCAAGGGAGATGATGGTACCTGAGCGACCGAGAAGAGAAATCTCACCCACTGCATTGAAGGCAACGGTGGAAGATAGGAGGGCTCAGCTACCCTCATCAAGGAAAAGGAGCAACGAGGACGAGGTATTGAAGACGAAGGAAAGAAATAGGGAAGCGGTGCACAGTACCCATGGTCAGCGCTGGGAAGCATGGAAGACTACAGAGAGCTGTGGTGTGACGGAAAGCGGCTAACCCAAGTACAGATATGCTGACTGTCACTAGTTAGGGTTTTGGGTTACTGTTGGGATAGGCCCACAGTGTTGTAATGGCGAGACCTTCGGGCCGCCTATAAAGGGATATATTTTGTATTGTAAAATGGTTGGTTGGTTGTTGGTCATTTTGTGGGCTAGATAGTTAGACAATAGTTGGACAATTGTATAGAAGCCAAGCTCTGGTTTTATTATTAGCTGTAGTTATCTTACTATAACCAGTAGCTGGCTCATAGAGCATGCATGTAACGATCTGCAGGGATCGATAGAGAGGGAAGAGTATATTGTAAGAGGTTCAATATAGAGTAGAGAAGAGATCTAAGAGAGAAGGGCTCCAGGCTGTGTGCGGAGTTACCCAGAAGATCTCGAGCTGCATATGTGGTGCAGCAGAACTGTGTTTACCTTCCCCCGAGCTATAATAGAAACACAGTTCTGTGGACGTAAATTCCATCCTAGAGGTGAACCACGTTAAAATCGTGTGTTATGTGATTGATTTATGTGTTGTCTTTGTCTGTTGCATCTATCAGCTCGTGCATGAACTTTATTTACAGTTTAATGTATGTATGCGTTATTCAGTTACAGCACTATCGAAGATGAATGGAAGTTGAAACCCTTAGGTATTTTGTGTGAGAGTTTATCTATGTTTCAACTCTTAGGGTTAAGAGTCGCAGAGTTAAGCAACCTTGTATATTGAGTCCCGTAAGTTGGAATGAGTAGCACTGAGTATGATGAGCCGCAGCGGTAGGATATCGTGAGGAGATGATATCGCACCAGCAGAGGAGCTGTGGTGCGCTGCAGTTGAGAATCAACGTAGGAAGGAGTTACGCGTTTCCCAAGGCATGGCGATGCGATAAGGACTAGATTTGTCGCAAGTAAGAGGAGGTTTCTCGTCACAGAGAGAGAGAGATCTTGCAGAAGAGCTACGAGAACCCTAGGCTGCCACAGAACCTGGTCGAAGACACTTGAGTCTTTTGGCCAACCCATTAGAATCACTTCGGGTGAGACTTCAGGCCACTCTGCGGTCTGTCGCCGAAAGGGCCAGTGAGCTAGGGGTGTTTTTGGTTAACTACAGTAAACCCGGGTCTACCCATGCAAACCAACAAATGGTTTCATTACCAGTTTTGAACAAACTGAGCATTGATGTTTTAGTGGCGGCCTACTAGAGACGAACTCAATGAGTGGGTTTGGTCTAACGAGAAAGAGTTTACCGAACGAGAGAACAGGAGTCCTAAACTGAGTACAGAGGCCTGGTTACAAAAACATATCATTACAGACCTGCATGCGATATTTTTTGTGACCTTTGGGAATGAGCTTTACGACTGATTATCAAAGTTGACTGATACAAGCATACTAAAGAAGAAAAGAGACATTGTCTAGACACCGGAGCTGATTCAAACCGTGAAGAACCTTGATAATCCCATTACGAGGGTAGTAGACTTCTGGCTTGCGAGTGTGCTAGAAGGCTTCGTCACAGAGTTTGCAGTCGACCAGAGAAAAATATTCAGCGAGGCTAAGCGCTACTTCTTCAAAGGATATCGCGGTAAGTACCTAAAATATTTAAACTTGTCCATTAAGATGTTATTACATGAAAAAGGAACAATGGATCTAGTTTCAGATGAATAAGTAAATATAGTAATGTCACAAGAGTTTGAAAGTGATTTTGATGACATTGGACATACACGTAGTGGAAAGAAATATAAAGTAGATTTCAGATCTCCCATATTTGAAGATAGTCTAGATAATACTAGACAACAGAGTCATAGTACTACAGAAGGAACAAAAGGGGGTATCCCTTACCACCCTTACACCTCACAGAAACAGACCGGGACTCAGAACAATCCCATAGGAACTCCATCCAGTAGCTCGCAGACAGTACCCACCACTGCTACATCACCTTCAGCTACATCGCTGAGTGGTAGTAGCATAGCAAATCAACACCCACCGCGTAGAAATAGAATGGGGGATGATATGAAGCTACCTATTTTTAAGGGTATAGGGGCAGAGGACCCAGAGCAACAGTGGTATCTATGTGAAGCCATGTGGACCATTAAAACCATCAATGACGATACCATTAAACTTGTACAGTTGGTCACCACGCTAAGAGATCAAGCCTTAAAATGGTATATGAAGTATACCACAGTACCCAGAACACTTGTACAGATCAAGACAACCATGATTAAAGAGTTTAAGAAACCTAAGTATGAGTCACAGTGCATTACAGAGCTCAAAGATATCAAACAACTACCTACAGAGTTAGTGTGGGACTTTGATCAGAAATTCAAAGCCCTTATAGACCAAGTCAGCTTTGAGTTTGCGCCGGAGCAGCATAAAGAATGGTTTATTGCAGCGCTGCTCCCTCACATCAGACTGCCATTAATGCAGCAGAAACTCCAGATGCAGGATGACGCATTGGAGATGGCAATGAAACTAGAGGCTTAACCTCTAGCGGAAACCAGCATAGGCACGACAAATCTACAAAACCAGTTGGATAATCTCACGTTACAGTTGCATGAGCTTAAGAAAGGAAAGGAGGTTGCACAAGACATATGGTGCATAAGGTGTAAAGCACAAGGCCATACTAAAGACAACTGTCCAGTCTTTGTAGAATATATAGCAACAGGGCTCCAAACCCCTTACCACAGACCCACGGGCTGTGGTGTGAAATATGAAAAACGCGAGGACATCTACCTCAGCAGTGCCCTCTACTTCAGAAGTATGTGCAGACACCTAAGAAATTATACTGCATCTTATGCAAGTCTGTAGGCCATGATGAACATGATTTCCAAGCCTATGATCTCATGGTAGGAGCAAAGCAAGATATGTATAGATTCCAATCAGAAACATAGGGTCCAATAGCAGGACCACAGCATGATCCGGCTTATGGTGGCCGTGGAGGAGGATTTGGCCATGCAGAAGGCTTTGGCCGTGGAGAAGGATTTGGTCATGGTCGCGGACCAGTTACTTGCTACAACTGTGGAGTTGTAGGAGATTATGCTAGAGACTGTCAGATTCCCACCACCACTTGTAATTATTGTAAATCTTATGATCATACTATAGAGGAATGTCCTACCTTGATAGCTAAGATCAGGGAACCTAAGCCAACAGCACACCAGAACATCCAGCTTATTGCTACTGAGCAGGAAGAGCCAGAACCAAAAGTCAACATTGTGACTCGCAGCGGTGTTTCCACCAGTGGGACATCACCGGATAATGAAAAGAACACAGGTTAGGAGTGGGTGCACAGAGCTCCTAACAAAGCAACACCACTTGACCTGTAGAAGAATAAACAGACATTTTAGGAAGCTAAGACTTTCTTTGATGACCCTATGCAATCAGGATCGTAGGTACTGCCGTCTAGGGGCGTACCACAGCAAGCACCTTGTGGCGTTAGTCCTGTACAGATATCGCAGGCTACCACATCGGGTACATGCGATGAGGATGAGATGACAGGAAGTGTACAATCCTTCCTGCGAAGATGTTTAAAACTCATGAGAAATGAGAAAGCTATCGGAGAACTTCAGCGCATCATAGATCAGTGTCAGCCATATTCTTCCATGAGCAGTACACAGCGTGTCGTTCATAATATTACGGGACATACAAGAATATGAAGAGAGATGCAACTCACAGCCCAGGTTGGAGAATTCGAAATGGATGAGGTGATCCTAGATCTAGCATCAGACGTAAATGTTCTGACTAAGCAGACATGGGAACAGATGGGTAGCCCTAAGTTAGTCAGATTGCCTATTCATATGAGATTAGCTAATCAGCAGTGAGTATCACCCCTGGGTTGATTACCGCAAGTTCCAGTTGACATTGACGGAGTTCGCAGCTTCGCGGACTTTGAAGTTATAGAAATCATTGGCGACAGTAGACCATATCCAGCACTACTAGGCATTGATTGGGCGATCGGTAACATGGCCGTTATTGACCTAAAGAGAAGATAAATGACATTTGAGGACACGCAGATCCGGGTCATTGCACCATTGGATCCTTTTCAGGGTCCTAGATATATTGAACCTATCCGAGCAGAGGAAGAGGCACGCAACATAGAAATTCTCTATCAGATGACCACAAACCAGAGCGACTACATCAATCCAACTGTGGAAGGGAACATTATTTGGCGATGCGACAGCTCATGCGCATCAGATTCAGATGTTGGTCTAGAGAATTGGCAAAACAGAATTCACAAAGTCTCAGCGCGCAGATGCGCATGCTTGACTAAGTCACTGCGATGGATTGGTGCAGAGATCAATGAGATTCCATTGTTTCATGGTCTAACGGATATCCAGGACTTTCTCAAGTAGTTTGAACAACAAATTCCTCATGAGCAGAGGATCGTAACTATGGACCTTGCAGTACGAGCCACACCTGCAAGATGGTGGTGTGCACATAAAGAGAATATCGCATCATGGGATGATATTAAGAGATTGATGGCGATCAGATTTTCTATTGACAGAGAGTATGTCCAGCAGAAGTACACAGGAGAAAGTGACCCCAGATCACATATTCAGGCATCTAAATAGAATTGGTTGGACATTCTCGAGGATGAATGGGTTCACCGATTCATTCACACTTTGGACACAGTTCCAAGGAACTGGTATACAGAGACTGAACTACGCAAGGGAACAACTACATGGCCACTTATGATAGATAGCTTTCTACTCACCTTCGCTTTTGAATCTGAATACCCAAGTGTTGACCAGGCCCTAGATATAATAAAGATCAAGATATTTGAGGATTTTACCTTATTAGTATAGACTCAGCCTGAGTGGGCCATCCAGTTAAAAGAAGCGCTTGAGTGCTATAACTTTGAAGCAGAACTAGAGGAAGAGGATGAGGATCCTCGTAACACCAACATTTCGGAGTCAGAAGGGACTCACGATGTTGAAGGACCACAGTTAGAAATTCCAGCAATCACAGAGCCCATCAAGATTAAAAATATCAATATCGGCACAGACATAGAACCAAAGTTTGCCTCTATCGGAGACTATTGGAACGATGAAACAGTCAGACAGATTGCAGACTTGCTACATGACTATCAGGACCTATTTCCCACCAAGTTCATAGAGATGAAGGGAATAGTTAGAGACTTGGGAGTAATGAGGATACCATTGAAGGAGGATGCTTGACCAGTCAAGCAGCATCCATATAGATTAAATCCGTGCTACAAAGAAAAAGTTAAGGATGAGATCGATAAGATGCTAGCAGCAGGCATCATTGAGCCCATAGAAGAGAGCGAATGGGTTAGTCCCATGGTCGTACAAGAAAAGAAAACTAAAGGAGACATCAGGATTTGTGTCAATCTGCGTAAACTCAACGATGCATCGCTTCATGATCCATTTTCGACACCGTTCACTGACGAGGTGTTAGACAATGTGGGAGGACAGGAGGTCTACTCCTTCACTGATGGATTTTCAGGCTATCACCAGATCAGAATCCATCCAGAAGATCAATCCAAGACCACCTTTGCAACAGAATGGGGCTCATTCCAGTATACGGAGATACACATCAATGACCTACTTCAACCATATCAAGAGAAAATCACGGAGATAGTCGATACGATCGAGCAGAAATTTAAGGATTTCACAGCCACTAGAAATGAGATTGATGTAACAGAAGATTCCAATATTATTCAAGCTATGCTTGACTCAGCACTAGAGCGTGTCACAGCGATGCAGGACGAAGTCGCGGGACTTCGGGACAAGTTTCAATGGACTTCACAGGAAGCCAAGGAGAAGCTACAACAGGAGAAGCTTGCTGGTATTGGCTCAGGGACGAGCCATAAGTAAGTGTTAGGGGACTATTGGAGCAGGGTCCCGCAGCTACAAAAGAAGCTGCCAATTTAGCGGACAGACAGTTTTGGCGGAGAGGAGATAAGATGGAGCTACGACACCGTAGCATGTTTCTAGCTACAGAGCAGAGCTGGAAACCGTGAATTTTAAGGAAGACAAGTCAAGGGAGACGACGGTACCTGAGAGGCCGAGAAGAGAAAGCTCACCCACTGCATTGAAGGCAGCAATGGAAGATAGGAGGGCTGAGCTACCCTCATAAAGGAAAAGGAGCAACGAGGCCAAGGTATTGAAGACAAAGGATAGAAACAGGGAAGCAGTGCACAGTACCCATGGTCAGCGTCGGGAAGCATGGAAGACTGCAGAGAGCTGTGGTGTGACGGAAAGTGGCTACCCCAAGTATAGATATGCTGACTGTCACTAGTTAGGGTTTTGGGTTACTGTTGGGATAGGCCCACAGTGTTGTAATTGCGAGACCTTTGGGCCACCTATAAAGGGATATATTTTGTTTGTAAAAGGGTTGGTTGGTTGTTGGTCATTTTGTGGGCTAGACAGTTAGACAATAGTTGGACAATTGTATAGAGGCCAAGCTCTGGTTCTGTTATTAGCTGTATTTATCTTACTGTAACCAGTAGCTGGCACATAGAGCATGCATGTAACGATCTGCAGGGATCGATAGAGAGGGAAGAGTATATTGTAAGAGGTGCAATATAGAGTAGAGAAGAGAACTAAGAGAGAAGGGCTCCAGGCTGTGTGCAGAGTTACCCAGAAGATCTCGAGCTGCATATGTGGTGCAGTAGAACTGTGTTTACCTTCCCTCG
Source organism: Pseudotsuga menziesii (assembly GCA_001517045.1). NCBI lineage: Eukaryota > Viridiplantae > Streptophyta > Pinopsida > Pinales > Pinaceae > Pseudotsuga > Pseudotsuga menziesii. The sequence goes on from LPNX010807201.1 coordinate 75,669, forward strand.
AGCTATAATAGAAACACAGTTCTGTGGATGTAACTTCCATCCTGGAGGTGAACCACGTTAAAATCGTGTGTTATGTGATTTATTTATGTGTTGTGTTTGTTTGTTGCATCTATCAGCTCGTGCATGAACTTTGTTTACAGTTTAGTGTATGTATGCATTATTCAGTTACAGCACTATCGAAGATGAATGCAAGTTGAAACCCTTAGGTATTTTTTGTAAGAGTTTATCTATGTTTCAGCTCTTAGAGTTAAGAGTCACATAGTTAAGCAACCTTGTATATTGAGTCCCGTAAGTCGGAACGAGTAGCACTGAGTACGCTGAGCCGCAGCGGTAGGATATCGCGAGGAGGTGATATCGCACTAGCAGAGGAGCTGTGGTGCATTGCGGTTGAGAATCAGCATAGGAAGGAGTTGCGCGTTGCCCGAGGCACAGCGATGCGATAAGGACTAGAGTTGTTGCAAGTCAGAGGAGGTTGCGCGTCACAGAGAGAGAGAGATCTCATAGGCTAGAAGAGCTGTGAGACCCCCAGGCTGCCACAGAACCTGGTTGAAGACACTTGAGTCTTTTGGCCAACCCATTAGAATCACTTTGGGTGAGACTTCAGGCCGCTCTGCGGTCTATCGTCGAAAGGGCCAGTGAGCTAGGGGTGTTGTTGGTTAACTACAGTAAACCCGGGTCTACCCATGCAAACCAAAAACAATTCCTAGGACGATGAATGTATTGCTAGTTTGAATTGCTACATGGTTAGTGTCAAGTTGAGAAATTCATTGTTTTCCCAATTGATCAAAATCATAGGTATTCTTTCAACATGTTGTATTGTTTTAGACAATCATTGTTCTAGAAAAAAAATTCAATTATGCTTTCAATCCACTTGAATTCATAAAATTCCCACAATGGGAAATTTATTCGTTGGAATTTTTAATGGTAGTCATTGCTTTGTGGTCCATAAATGTAATTTAAACAATCCAAATGTGATTTTTTTAACATGTACAAATCATTGAACTCTTATATAAAATTCTAAACACTGTTAAATTCTTGCATATAGAATCTATATAAACTTTGAAAGAAATCCTTATATTTCGTAACCATAACCTTGATGCAATGGGTTAGTATGTCTATATATTATCGATATTAAGATATACACTGACTGTTGGTTTTCAATTCCACAATGAAAAAAAAACTAGAAGAAAGTCTTCATTTTCTTCACCATATCTTTAATGCAAGGATCACCTTTCAAAAAAAATATTTCATCAAGGAATAAAAAATTATATTTTTTGTTGAACTACTTTGTACATCACAATGCAAGAGAATGTTTGCATATACGATTTGTAGTTCTTTCGTGTTATGTATAAACTTTCCTTTGTACTTGTGGAATTTAATTCCAGCAACCATTGTCTATCTTCACATCTATAATATATATAGACATGTCTATTTTGTGTTTCCTTCTGTGCACTTTACTAGGACGATTCCATAAAATATAATCCATTTTTTTTAATATACTATTGTTTACTATCAATGTGTGGTCATTCAAATAAATGTTGAACATTCTACGTATATATTATAGATACAAATATATACAATGGTCACTTGATTTCAATGTCATGACCAGAAAGGAAAGTTTCAAAAGAAGTTCTTAATTTTCACGATCACGACTTTGATGCAAGGGCTGATATGAAAAAAGGAAGTCTTTTAGAAAGGAATATTAACTTGCATCTTTTGTTGAACTAAATGTGAATCATGATGCAAACATAAATTTGAATGTAATATCTATGGTGATTTCTTGGTATGCATCTACTTTCCTTTTTGGTCATGGAATTTAAATCGATCGACCATTATCTATCTTCATATCCATAATATATATAAACATTTCTTATTATCTCACCTTTTACAGTTAGAGTTTTTTATGAAGTTCTATTTACCAAATAAAATTGTCAACAAGTAAGAAGATAAACAACTCTTGACCTCATATTTTGCATCATAATCTCAAATCATAGCACTGGAACATATTCAACTCATGATATACTAGCATTGGAATTCATGTCATATTCATTTGTTAACATTTCAGTATTTTTTCTATGACTATAGAAATACTTTATGAGTCTCAAAATTTATAATACGAATGAAATTTAGCTTAAAAGTACAAATATAATTTATTTTTTAGCTTAGGTAAGGCCTCCGTTTACTAGCTTACTCTGTTAAACATAGGATTTTTTTTTCATTTAAAGAAATTTCAAAACTTAGCAAATAAGTTTGTTGACCATTTTTTATAAATGCAAATCCATTTATATGTTGTTCGCAAAAAACAAATCTACCATATCATCATTGTGACGGTTCATACTACCAAACTATCATTTAATTTGGGCCTTCCTTATATGGTGACGATAGAAGTTTCAGTTAGTGTATTAAACACTTGTACATTTAAGAGAGAGATAAAATGGGTTCTATCCCCACCTTGTTATTCCATCCTTTATCTTGTCATTTTATAGGTTTTATCCATCCTTGATTTATGGTGTTTAGGCTTTGTCTTGTGTTGATCCTTACTTCCTTTATCTTGTCATTTTATAGGTGTTAATCCATCCTTGATTTATGGTGTTTAGGCTTTGTCTTGTGTTGATCCTTACTTGTTGGTCCTATGTGCTAACTCCCAACTTAAACATGTAACCCTACCCTTTTTTCTTTACCCTACCATGCTCTCTTATTCTATGATCTACTATTCCTACCCATCCCTTTTGAAATTTTATTCTTATTCCTCTTCCAAAACATGTAAAACATGGATTGTTATTGGATTGTGAAGAGAACCTGCTGACCATGTTGACTATTTTAGAGATTCAATCAATAAGATAAATATTTAAACTATGAAAATTAGCATGTCAATGGTTATTCCCAATTTGTAGAGATATTGTTAAGTTTCAAATGTTCCATTCATGCTTTCTGTAGAGACGTGGTGTGGTTATGCCCTAGAAATATGATGTACGTCCCTCACTGCTTCATGGTGATTATTCGAAACCAGCATGAAATAACCTTCTTCATTAACAAACAAACATTCAGCGATGACCTGTACATGTGTGTTTGACCAATTAACTAAAACCATATGCATGGTTAATTACTTACACTCATAAACAAGTATATTTGTATATCTCATCATTTAATTCAAATTGATACTTGTTCATATGCAAACTGTATATATATCATTGAACATAAAATAAAACTCTAAATTTGTGGCTTTAATAGTTAACCACATCTCTAACATCGATAGAACATAATTTAAATGACGAAGTATAAATAGGATTATGCATTTGAAGAAACCCATAATTTATCTTCATTAGACACATTCCAATTTATGAAAAATGAGAGGCCACTTTTAATTTTGGCATGTAGCTCCTTAACATTTTCTGCAACACAACAATCGAAAGACACATCCCTACTTTAGAAAATTGAAAATACAGAAAAGGGTGTATGTTTTAGGATTTACATGAGTGTCCTCACAGGTTTATTCTATAACAAATGAAACTGCATATGATATAAAGTAGTATCAAATTTCCATAAGAAAAAATGAATTAGTGGCCGATCAAGAAATATCCCTCAAAGAATCAACTTAGCAGTTAGAATTGTAGAAATATTTCAGCATATCAAGGCCTCTTCTTTCCTGTTAGCAACATGAGAGTGATACACGCCTGATAGAGATCCAAATATGATAGACAAGCCTAGTAATTGGTTACACCATTTAATTGTGCCACTTTTTTAAGCCCACAAAAAAAAAATGAAAAGTGAGGAAGAGAAAAACAAAGACGCCCATTCTCCACATTTTCTTGTCTTGGATTAAGAACTTCCATGAAATTACCCTAAGTAAATGATTCATCAATATCCACACTACATTTTTGCATTTTAGTATCCCCTTCTCCTTAGATTTGAATTCTTTAAAGAGAATATGAACTCTACAAGAGGATTTCTCATCTGAAAATGATGTTTATGGAATGCCACATACACCAACTTACTACCTATCAGGGGAATACATATACATAAATTCACTTACATATTAATAAAATCATACTTTATTTAAGTCTAAACATACTAAACTCTTTAAAGCTAACCATACTTTCTTTTTCAAGTAGCATTCAACTAACAAATGGTATATTCTCTTCTCATTATGATAATATATTCATAAATGAGTTAATGGTTGACTTGTTTCCTCTATCAAGTACAAAAAATATACAATACCTCTACCATAATTTTATGACGAGGTACTCACATCTTCCATTAATAAGTTTCCCATCGATTTTACAAGTAAAAAAAAATTAAGAATTAACCATCGGTGTGATAAATATCGTAAAAGCACTAGAAGAGACATCAAGGAAGCTATCAAAGTATCTCTAAATATCGATAAGATAAAGATATAGAAATCCCTAATTAAAAGTAGAAAAAATACACAATTAATGAATAAAAAACAACAAAAACCTTTTATTACACCTCTCTAAGGTAGCTCCCAAGAAAATTTTGAGGGAGATTCTAACTAGTAAAACTACAGATAGTAATAGGATTTGTTTGGAAGAATGGAGTGTGTTATCACCCAATAATTTTCCTATGGTTGTGGTAGAAGAATCACTGGGGTAACCATATCAAACCAATATTTAGACTGTATTCTAGCCTATACAGTCGGAGATGGCTCACTCTATGTAACAAACTCATTCACATATACATATAGCTTTAAGCAGGTGTTCAGAGGGCTAGATATTTGATAAGAACATGATATTTGTAATTTTAAAGACGGTAAGATAGACAAACATGGGAAATGGAGTCACAACCTAAAAATATTTAAGGGGATTACAACAATAATGAGTGTTGGTTTCCTTATGTAATATGAAGCAACGTGGTTGTTATATTCAGTCTAATAAATTGATGCAATGATAGATTGAAATGAATAAAGCACAGTGAAACAAGAGGCAGGTGTCTATGGAGGAATCTCTTGGAACACCTTTATTAGTAACAACAATAGAGGCTTATAAATGAAATAGAGCATCTATCTAAAGATGAATTCCATCTCAGTCATCATACACACATAACAAATACAACTTCTAATATAAGGAGAATCTAACAAGGATTAATTCCTTACATACAATCTAGAAACGTATTGGAAGAAATGCACATACATGGGAATGTGAAATACAAGAGAACACAATTGAAACATGGAACAACTTGATGAATCTCAGAAAATAATTTTCATTAATACTTCCAAGAAAATGACAGAGCTTGAAAACCCAAGCACAAAAGGCTTTTGAATGAAAGTTCCAACCCTTTCTTCCTCTATTGAGGTTACATTTATAAAGTCATTGGCTCCCGATACTAACCTCAAAACATAGCCAAATTAAATTACAGCGTGGGGATCAAAACCGCACAAACAAAATCTTAACAAATTCTGACCTAGCAGTTTCTCCATGATCAGGAGAAAATCGGGAAAGCACTTTGGGATGCATGTGATGGATAAAAATGGAAAACTAAACATATAGGACTCAGGCCTGCTTGGTGAAAACGACCAGTTAGAGGATCTTCAAACTATCTGCAATGGTTTCATTCATCCTTGCATTTTATGAATTAAAAACCATTCTCAGCCTTCCATTCTGTCTGGCTGATTTTGAACAATTGATCCTCTTGTCCAGTTAATCCACTATTCGCCTCGTATCTTCTTCCTCCTCCCACCTTTGTCTTGCAGAATCATTTTTGGCCATATATCTGAATCTTCAATAAATCTTAGCCATTTAAAAATGCAACTCCCACATGATTTTGCAATCCGAAATCCTAATAAACTTCCTTCTTATTCCCGTTGAGAAATCAATTTGAGCCATAGATCAAAAATTCGCCACGATATTCGTCATTCAAAGTGTGGAGTCTTCAGGATTTCAAAGCCCCAAACTGATTGATCTTTCATGCATGTTTTGGCTTCAAAATGCATATCCACCATATATCTCGACCACTCAAGATCATGGTCATCAGAATAAGCGGGTCCTATAAGATTTCACAACCCCAAACTATTTTTTCTTGCGTGCATGTTTCGGTTGTGAAATCCACATAGACCGTAGATCCTCATCAATGTTATATCTCAACACTTGAAATATGTTGCTCGTATCGGATTTCTCAAAGGAAGATATTTTATATGTCCGTGAATATTGGTGTTGCGAAATCCTCATCTGTCGTTGATCTTGGACAACATTCAATCTCAGCCATTAAAATATGAAAAGTATAACATATTTCACAACCTCCATAATTTCTTTCTCTACTCATGTTTACTTAGTGAAATCCTTATACATCGTCGATCTACCTATCCTTGTCCATCCAACGGTCGCTCTTACCTGCAAGTTAATATCCTTCTTCCAATGTAGAATTTCTTTAAAACCGTGCATATGTCCTTAACAAAATTAATCTTCAGCCTTGGTTTCCTTTTAGATGCATCTAAGTCATTTATTTCTTTCACCATTTAACCTGGACTGGATTTCTCATTCATACACATTTGCAAGTTTGAAAATTAGAAACCTTTCAATTATTTGGCATTTCTAACCTAGAAATGATCCTTCGAACATATTTAGAACCTCATTATCACTCCTCAAGGTCCTGTGATATGAAAATTTACAAACCTTATTCCTCCTTTTAGTGGCCTAATGCCTTGCTAACTACTTAGCCCAAAAATAGTGCTAACACATCTATAAAAAATATTCAAACTTTAGCACATGTGCTAACAGTGGATCCAACTTGGGGATGCTATCCTCCCTGCGAGGTAGCAAATAACCCTATAGACAAAGTTCCTGATCCATTGGGCTGGTCCCAAGCTTTCCTGAAATCTTCAAAATTTGTTCTGGTTCATATAACTTCAAATATGCATAAAAATAAAACCAAATTATGGCTCCTCTTGGGGACCTTACCGCCTTGACCTCAGGCTTTAAGTCTGTTAGAGAGTCGTCCACACATGAAATGTTAAAAATATATGGTATATAAAATGACATGGGAACTAAACTTACTTTACAGAAAGTAGTTCTTGAGGATCCTTCCATTCACAAGAGTTCGAGATAACAAACCACTCTCCATATCCTCCAATATGTAGGCATTCTTCCCTCTGAAAGAGACAATTTTGTAAGGCCCATTCCATAAGTGTTCAAATTTTCCATGGTTCCCCTTACCTTCATGGGGTGCATCCCATTATAACACTACATCCCCCATATGGAAATCATCAGGTTTTCCCCTTCTATTAAGGATCTCTTTCAGCTTGTCCTAAAATTTTTGACTTCTATCAAAAAAATTCTCCCTTTGCTACTATAGCTCAACCAAATGATACATTCTTCTCTGGGTTGGGCGGGTTTCAACATCCTCTTCTTGCAACAATATCATCACTGGAAAGCTCATGGAAATAAGGAAGATTACTTAAGATCCATAGACCAGCTATAATTGTGAGGTGCCAATAGATTTCTTCACACTGATCCTGTGAGCCCATAAGGAATGGGTCAGATTTGCGTGCCAAGCTTTCTTGTTATCTAGCAGCATATTTTTGATGATCCTCATAAGACTCTTGTTTGAGGATTCCACCAACCCATTTCCATGTGGGTAATAGGATGTGGAATTTCCCAACTGTATATGATATTTGAATCAAAATTAAACCATATTTTTTGACTTGAATGCATCAGCATTATCAGTGATCATCTTCCTAGGAACCCCAAATATTGACAAGATATACTCGTCTAGAACCTGGATGATCAATTTCTTGGTGGCTTGTCTTATGGGGATGGTTTTGATCCATTTAGATAAATAGTCAGTGGCAGTGATGATCCACTTGTGCTTTCCTGAGGAAGATGGATTTATTTCTCCAATGAAATCTAGTCCCCATTGTTGGAAAGGGGCTTCAACCTGTATGGGTTTCAAAGGAAATGGCAACAACTTCCTTCTTCCCTAAAAAATATGACACTTATGGTAGGTAGCCACCTCCATGTGGGTATCAAAAAAGATAGTAGGCCAATAAAATCCTGCCCCACGATCTTGTTTACAATGGTCTTCCAGTAGTGTTTCCCCCCACATTCCCTTGCATGAAATTATTCAATGAGCTTCCCTGGAGCTTGTAGATGTCGTAATACAAAGATGATGTCAATATACCACGGTGATGAAAAGAAATGCTCATTGACTTGTGGCTCTGTTTTCTCCTTAGGGTTTTTCCCTTCTACTAACAATTCAACTATCATGTCTAGGCTGAGAGCATCACACTGAGACTGTGCCATAAGTTTGTCTAGTCCATGGCCTTTAATTAGTTTGGTGGGATTAATCTCCAAGTTATATTCAAGTAGGACTGCTATCCATTTTCCCCTCCTACCCTCAGGGTTTGGTTGGGTTAGGATGTCTTTCACTGCACTAGTGGGGACATGTGCAATAATTTGAGAGTGCAAGATGTAAACTCGGAACTCCTTCAAGGCCCACACCAAAGCATAAGCCTACTTATCCAGGATGTTGTATTTTAATGGGGAATCTCTCAAGGTTTTGTTGTAGGAGGAAAAATGTTTCTCATTTCCCTCATGATTATTTTGCAACAATACCCCATTTACTATATGATTTGAAGAAAATGAGAATATGAGAAAATATTTGTAGAAATTCGGGCTTTAAAACATAGGGGCTTTAGAAACTGCCTTCTTTATATATTCAAAAGATTGTTTCACTTTAGGTTTCCACTTGATCTCTTTGTCCTTTCCTAGCATGTTAGTTATACACCTTACTATCTCAGTAAAGAAGGAAATGGACCTTCTCAGAAAATTCACCTTCCCCAAAAAGGACTGAAACTTAACTTTGTTTTGAGGAAGCTAAATTTTATGAATTTCCTCAACTCTCTTTGGGTATATCTTAATTCCTTCTTGAGAAATTATGTGCCCTAGCTGCTTCCCTTCCTTCATGGAAAAGAATGAATTCTTTGGATTCAGAGAGATGCCAATTTTTTTACATTTTCTTAACATTCTTAGCAGGTGCTCAATGTGTTACTGATCAAACCTTAAAAATACAATGATGTCATCTAAGTAGATAACGAAGATCTTGTCCTTTTTGTTAGAAAAAGCTATGCCCATGGACTGTTGGAAGGTTTCCCCTGCGTTAATGAGTCTGAATGGCATTTTTTCATACATAAAAGTGCCCCAGGGAGTGGTGAAAGCTGACTTCTCTTGGTCTTCTGGGTGCACCATTATCTGATTGTAGCCTGAGAAGCCATCCAAGGTGGAGATCCTTTGGGATCCCACTACCCTCTACAAAATGTGATCCATCTTAGGGAGAGGATAATGATATTTTAAAGAAACCTTGTTCAAATTTATGAAATCAATGTATATCCTTATTTCTCCATTCTTCTTCCTCACCAAGACCAAGTTGGCCACCCACTTTGAGAATCTAAGGGCCACAATGATTTTTTCCTCGAATAGTTTATTTATTTCCTTTCCCACCAGGGGAAAAAACTTAGGGTTCTATTGGCAGGGGTTTTGGTAAGTGAGTTTCGCAGCGTCGCAGCAGCTGCGCAAGCTCATGCAGTATTGTACAAGGCTAGATTAGCGTGTTGGGTGGAAGAATAATCACTTTGAAAAATTTATATATTATTTGACCAAGTTTTGTCACAATAGGTCATTAGCGGTTATAATTTAGTTAGAAGTGGACCCTTAATGTAAAGGCACAAGCCTATTTATAGATCTAGTTTTGCAATTAAATAGATATCATCGAAGAATTGTATAGGAGGATAATAGCATGAGCACAATATGAGAATTGGCATTGTCTGGAGCATAATTATTGCATGAGTTCTAGTGCGATCTAGTTTTGAATAATTTCCTGTTGTATCTGCGATCTATCTGGGTTTTTTCTGATGTATTCAGCCTCCTGTTGTGGAGAAGAATTGTGTTTTGGATCCTTTGCATAAGATTAATATGAAATGACAGTCATTGCACAAATCTTATCTGTTACTCCTGCTGCGACCTAATCTGTTATGATGTGTGATTTGTTTTGTTATGATGTTGCTGTGATATAGATCTATTTTGATCCATTATGATGTCGTTGTGGTCTATTCCCTTTCTGCTATATTGATGTGATCTATTTTAAAGTATGTTACATTTTGTTGCATTATGAGTTGAGATGTTTTATGAACAATGCTGTGGCATTAGCGATATTGTGAAAAATGTATGATACTATGGAAATGAATAAATGATGACTGCATAGTTATGGATCCAATGGTTATGTTTTCTCCCTGTCGGATCCCCATATCCTCCGTCCTCACTGTTGGAAACTTGGTTCCGACAGCTTTCCCTTGAACATATTGGGTCATACTTCCTCTACTCCGTGGATGTTGCTGGGCAAGGTAAAACATGTCTGGGTCGGTGCTCAGGGAGATCACGCTGGTTGGGTGTCAATAGAGTGAGAACCCCTGTCAACGAGGCTTTGTTGGTCATTTCGCCAACAAATGGTTTCGTTTTTGGGACTTGAACCCTGGTCTCTCAAGTGAGAGTCGAGTATCCTAACCAACTAGACTACAATGGAGTTGCACAACATCGTGGAAGCTGCGCAAGCTCATGTGGTACAGCGTAAGGCTAGATCAACGCGATGGGTGGAAGAATAACTGCTTTGAATATTTTATATATTATTTGACCAAGTTTTGTCACAATAGGTCATTAGTGGTTATAAGTTAGTTAGTTGTGGACCCTCAACGTAAAGGCGCAATCCTATTTATAGATCTAGTTTTGCAATTAAATAGATATTATCAGAGAATCGCATCGGAGGATAATATCATGAGCACAATATGAGAATTGGCATTGTCTGGAGAATAATTATTGCATGAGGTCTAGTGCGATCTGGTTTTTGAATAATTTCCTGTTGTATCTGCGATCTATCTGGGTTTTTCCTGATGTATTCAGCCTCCTATTGTAGAGAAGAATTGTGTTTTGGATACTTTGCGTAATATTAATATGAAATGATAGTTGTTGCACAAATATTATATGTCACTCCTACTGTGATCTAATCTGTTTTGTTATGATGTTGTTGCGATGTAGATCTATTTTGATTCGTTTTGATGTTGCTGTGGTCTATTCCCTTTTTTCTATATTGATGCAATCTATTTTAAAGTCTGTTACATTTAGTTGCATTAAGAGTTGAGATGTTTTACGAACAATGTTGCGGCATTAGCGATATTGCGTAGCGTTGCGACAACTGCACAAGCTCACGCAGTACCGCGTAAGGCCAGATCAGCACGATGGGCGGAAGAATAACCTGTTTGAAAATTTTATATATTATTTGACCAAGTTTTGTCACAATAGGAAATTAGCGATTATAAGTAGTTGGGCAGCATCACAGAAGCTGTGCAAGCTCATGCGGTACCGCATAAGGATAGATTAGTGAGATGGGTGGAAGAATAACCGCTTTGAATATTTTATATATTATTTGACCAAGTTTTTTCACAATCGGTCATTAGAGGTTATAATTTAGTTAGAAGTGGACCCTCAATGTAAACATGCAAGCCTATAGTATAGATCTACTTTTACAATTAAATAGATATGATCGGAGAATCGCATTGGTGGATAATAGCATGAGCACAATGTAAGAATTCTCATTGTCTGGAGCATAATTATCACATGAGGTCTAGTGCGATCTAGTTTTTGAAGAATTTCCTATTGTATTTGTGATCTATCTGGGTTTTCCCTGATGTATTCAGCCTCCTATTGTGGAGAAGAATTGTGTTTTGGATCCTTTATGTATGATTAATATGAAATGATAGTTGTTGCACAAATCTTATCTATTACTCCTGTTGCGATCTAATCTGTTATGATACTATGATCTATTTTGTTATGATGTCGCTATGATCTAGATCTATTCTGATCTATTATGATGTCATTGTGGTCTATTCCCTTTCTGCTATATTGATGCAATCTGTTTTAAATTCTGTTACATTATGTTGCATTATGAGTTGAGATGTTTTACGAACAATGTTACGGCATTAGAGATATTGTGATAGATGTATGATGATGTGGAAATGATTAAATGATGACTGCATAGTTTTGGATCCAATGGTTATGTTTTCTCCCCGTCGGATCCCCATATCTTCCATCCTCACTATCGAAAACTCGGTTCCAACAGCTCTCCCTTGAACATCTCAGGTGAGACTTCGTCCTCTCCATAGATGTTTCTGGTAAGGGTAAAACCTGTCTGGGCTGGTGCTTAGGGAGATCACACCGGTTGGGCATCGACAGCGTGAGAACCCCTGTCAATGAGGTTTTTTGGTGGGTTTCACCAATAAATGGTTCCATTTTCGGTACCGAGTTGCGATTAAAAGGAGGATATGTTTTGGCATCCAAATCGATCAGAGATCGAGGGGTGGTTCGATCTAAAGCTATGAGAATTTGCTGAAGCCAAAAATCAGAATCTAAAACTATCAAAGAACCATTGTTTGGATAGATATATCCATGACGGTCCTCACGAATGGTTCCTCTATGAGTTTCTTATCCTCTTGCATGAGTGGCTGGGGAAGTTCAATACTAAGAAAACAAACTTCCAAGGAGGAGAGCAAAAATCTTGGACTCTGAAGCTGATCTAGGAATCACAAGAAACAGACAATAAGGCATCGCGGGCTATTCAGGTGTGGTTGGACAACATCCTAGAGGGCTACATTACCGAGTTCATTGTTGATACCAATAAGTCATTCAGCGAAGCAGAGAGGGATTTTTTTAGCGAACCACGAGGTAGATTCTTGTTGTCTCTGGTGCTATCAAATAAACAATTGGCCTACGAAAAAGGTATTCTAAAGATGGACCAAGAGTAGTAGAACTCTGGTGTGCGGAGGCTGTTGACACCGCGACAAAAGGGGGGAGATGCATGGAAAGGTAAGGGGTATATGGGCATGAGTTCTAGTGAGAATGTAAAGGTTGCTGAGGAAACAAGTGGCTATACAAGGGGAGGAGCAAGGTTTTGAGAGAAGAGGCAGAGGATGGGAGAAGGTCCTACTATGATCAAAGTGTGATGCTGCGAGGACCAACCACACAAGACAAAGCGAACTTTTAGTGATGACAAGGACGACCAGGCCCAAGCTATGCCCAAAAGAATGACAGGATCGAACCCCCGCAGTAACGTGTCTACACTTCCACACACTACTCCACCACAAGGAAGAACCACGCATTCTACGCCGACTCTCCCAACGTGTCAGCAACATTATAGCAGTAGAATACCAATAGGAGGAAGAAGGCCTAGAATATCGAGCGATGAGGTGAAGCTACCAATGTTTCATGGAAACGGTCCTGACAAACCAGAGAGATATTGGTTTCTGTGCGAGGCGATTTGGACCGCCCGATCGACTGTAGATGATGATGTTAAGAAAATCCAGCTGGAAACCACCCTTAGGGGCCGTGCGCTGGAATGGTTCATGAGATTCATGCAGGTTCCTCAAGGAGGTACTGCGAAAACATTGGATGAGATCTGTATGGGACTCTTCGAATAATTCAAGAAGCTAAAGTCTAAGGCTCAGTACATTACCGAGTTGAAAGAAATCAAGCAGTTCCCTAATGAGACAATTTGGGATTTTGATCAGCAGTTTAAGATGTTGATCGATCGGGTCAGCTTCCAGATGATTGATGTCCATCACAAGGAGTGGTTCATCGTCACACTTGTCACACATATCAGACAACCACTAATGCAGCAAAAGATTGCGACATAGAGCGAGGCTTTGGAAACTGTGGTGAAATTGGAGGCATCACCGATAGGAGAAACCATGGTCGGGATGAACCAGATTCAAGCACAGTTAGCCAATCTGAAGCTCCAACTGCAAGATATCAAGAAGGATAAGGAAGATCATGATGAAATTTGGTGCACATGGTGTCATGAAGGTAGATATACCAAAGATACATGTCCAATGTTCTAAAACTATTTGCTTTCGGGAGCTCTGAATCCATTGAGTTGCACTGGTATACCATGGTGCTGCATATTTCAGGTCTATGGGCATCGACATGAGAACTACGAATATATGCAAAATATGGTTACCAAGATAGAGAATCTATAATGTACATTTTTTTGGTCAGTAGGACATGACGATAAAAACTGTCGAGCTTATGATTTACTCCAGGAAAGGACGTATGATTCATACTTTGTGAAGGGTGAGGAGCCCCAGAAAATGCAAGCACAGCCACAAATGGTACAATAAGTAGCGCAATTGCAATATACATCAGTGCCCCAGATGTAGTTCATCCCATCACAACCGCAGTAATAGTTTATCTCATCACAACCGCAACCATTGTTTGTAACGCAACCACAGGTTGTGCCACGACCGTAGTATAATCAGGTACCATTCATTTAGCCACCACAACAATATGTTCAAGTAGTGCACTATGTACAGCAGCAACCAAACCCACCATCAACATATGGACCAGCTGCAATTTCAGTGGGGAGTCCAAGGAGGATTCCGTGGAGGATTCAGAGGACGAGGAGGAGGCTTTGATCTAGGAGGAGGACGAGGTCGTGAATCAATCCAGTGTTATACTTGTGGAGTATTTAGGCACTATCAGAGGGTGTTCCCTCATGCGCAGTGTACATATTGTGCGGCCAGTGAACATAATGTTGAAAACTACCCTCATTTGATTGCAAAATGGTAGGATGGAAACATTCCGCAGTTACAGAATGTGTAGAATCCAAATCATCCTACATTCCAAATACAAAACCAACCAATAATGCAGAATCAGATCCCACCATAGGCTCATACTCAAAACCCTCCCTAGACTCAGAATCAGCCAATGAATTAGAACCCACCATTGAACCTGAATCAAGGATCGATGGTTGCGACGATTCATGCCAAACCACGAATGAAGGCTGTCGACGTTGGGATTATCACTCATGCTGGTGCGACAATTGGAGATGATGGACCGCATCAGCAAGTTCATCTCACTGGCAAGAAAAAAGTCACATTTGATATTGTGAGGAAGAAAGACACCTTCTTCGGGGAAAAACATGCAATCGGGAGAAATCTAGCCAAGTTTCCAATTATTGAGATGCCATTTACTTTTGATCCATCTACAGAGGTAGGACCATCGCGACAGCATGGTATCTTGCAACAATTCTTTGAAAGTTGTCTATTGCTAGCAAGGGACCCTAAAACCCTTGTCGATATTGAGAATTTATTGTACCACCTGGATAAGGAAGTGAAGGATTCTGTAGTTAACTCCTTACAAAAGAGGAAGATAGGTAAAGAGATGAGGATGAATATCTAGATTGGACATTATGAGGTTGACTAGGTTATTCTGGATCTTGGATCGGATGTAAACATTATGACCAAGAAAACATGGCAATTGATGGGAAATCCAACATTGGGATGGTCGTCGATGCAGTTGCGACTAGCCAATCAGGAAAAGGTTCAGCCCATTGGTCGTGTCTCAAACTTGGTTGTTGACATTAAAGGCATGAAAACATATGCTGACTTTGATGTGATAGAATTAGTTGAAGATGGAGGTTCCTATCCTGCACTGCTAGAGATTGAATGGGATAATGATAGCATGGCAGTTATCAACTTTAAAAAATGATTTATGACGTTTGAAAACCAGGATATCAGGTTCATTGCTCCTATGGACCCTCACGAGGGATGTCGGTATATTGAACCTATGAAGGATGAATTCGGTAGAAGTTGGGATCATGCTTATAACAGCTCTGAAGACTATATCCATCCTACCATCGATGGCAAACTTAGATGGCATAGCGCAAGTTCTGTGTCCTATGACTTTGATGATGCTTTGGAAAATTGGCAGAATAGGTTGCATGAAGTATCATTCAGGAAATGTCGGTTGATTACATAGTCTCTTTAGCATGTTGCAACTGAGATTGTTGAGTTTCCCATTTATGAAGGACTGTTGGGACTATTAGAGTTCTTTCAAGAATTCAAAGAGAAATTTTTTGAACCACAAAGGATACTAGCCCTCAATATAGCACTGAAGGCTACTTTGGCTCGATGGTGGGCAACATAAAAACAAACGATCCATGACTGGGAATAGTGCCGAAGATTGATGATGGTGCGCTTTGGTGATTCAAAGGTCTATCATGCTGGGAGATATGATGGAAAGAATGATCCCACCAATCATTTGATTGAGTGTCAGAATTTATGGGCATCATAACCTAGAGATGAATGGGTCCACGCTTTTGTTCACACTCTAGAAGAAATACCGAGATCTTGGTATGTAGCGACAGAGTTGCGCAAAACTATCACCACTTGGGAGGAGTTTTCCATTTTCTTTGCACAAATGTTTAGTTTCTAGGACATCAATCTAGAGGTATGTAATGCTTTACACATCATCTGTGACATGGTATTGAAAGTCATCCCTATCACATACCCAGTTGATCCCCATGCGCACTGCTCCATCCAATCGATGATGATATGCTGCAACTTATGCAGGGAACTTGAAGATGACGATGAGTTCAAGAATGCTAATATTCTAGAGTCAAAAAGAAGCTGCAATGTCACAGCCCTAGACATACCTATGGACTTGATGAGTCAGCCACTGCAGATACGAAAAATCAACATTAGGTCGGAAGAGAACCCAAAATTTGCCAATGTTGGGGACTACTAGAATGAGGAGACCATGGCTAAAATCATGGACTTGCTACATGAATTCCAAGACCTTTTTCCAACATGGTTTTCAAAAATGAAGGGGATTTTAGGAGACCTAAGGGAGATGAAAATCATGTTGAAACCAGATGCCAAACCGGTGCGACAAAGGCTGTATCGACTGAATCCATGATACAAGGACTGTGTGAAGGCTAAGATTAACCAGATGCTGGATACTGGGATCATTGAGCCTGTAGAAGAGTTAGAGTGGATAATCCCTATGGTGGTCTAGGATAAAAAGACTGACGAAATCCACATTTGTGTCGACCTAAGGAAGTTGAATGATGCATGTGTGCATGATATATTCCTGACCCAGGTTACAGATGAAGTTCTTGAAGGAGTAGGCACCCAGGAAATGTATTCCTTCACGGATGGTTTTTCGGGATACCACCAGATCTGGATTAAAAAGGAGGATCACCATAAGACCACGTTTGTCACTGAATGGGGTTGTTTTCAATATACAGTCATGCATTTTGGGCTAAAGAATGCACCAGCAGTATTCTCTCGGGTAGTTGTCACGGTGTTTAAAGACTTTATTCAAAATATCCTATAGTTGTATATGGATGATTGGATTGTCTATGGACTAATTAGGGACCATCTCGACAACTTGCGACTAATGCTAGAAAGGTGTCGACAACATCAAATTGCACTAAACTCTAAGAAGTGTATTTTCTGTGCGTTGTTTGGCATGCTACTTGGGAACATAGTATGCAAGGAAGGTATCTTGGTTGATCTGATGAATATGGTGCTAATCCTCAGTTTATCACCATCAACAAATGTGAATATGATTCGGGCGACTCTGGGGCATACAGGGTACTATTGCGAGTTTATCAAAGGATACACTGTGATTACTACCTCTATGGAGAAGCTACTAAAGAAAGATGTTGCATTTGAATGGAACCAGGAATGCCTCCATGCCTATATGGATTTTCCCAGATTGGAATAAGGAGTTCCATGTGCACATTGATGCCTCTTCTATTGCATTGGGGGTTGTTCTTGTGCAACCAGGAGAGGGTGACCTGGATCACCCAATTGCATATGCCAGTAGAAAGTTGTCATTTTCTCAATGAAATTATACAATGATGGAAAGGGAATGCTTGGTGATGGTTTATGCCTTGCAAAATTTTAGGCACTATTTGTTGGGTGGACATTTGAAGATGTTCACCGATCATTTTGCTTTGCAATACCTGGTCAATAAGCCTGTGTTGGGGGGGAATATTTGTCAATGGCTGATACTCTTCCAGGAGTTTGATTTTGAAATAGTTGTGAAGCCAGGGTGGTTGAACGCTGGTCCGGATTATCTGTATCACATTGAGAATGGTGAAGAACAAACCAATATTGATGATGGATTTCCAAATGCACAATTGTTCCATGTCGAAATCACAGATGATATTTATGCCCCAATTATTCAGTTTTTGGCCACTGGTGTCACCCCGGAAGACATGAAAATTAGCCAAAAGAAATAGCTGGTAGTAAAGGCTTATGATTTTCAACTAATCATTGAGAAGTTATATAAGCTTAGACCAGATGAAGTATTGTGACGATGTATTTTACCACATGAGAAGGGTCCCATTTTAGAATAAGCACATGCAAGAGTTGAGGGAGGCCACTATGGAGGACAGGATACCGTGCGGAAGGTGTTACACACTGGACTATGGTGTCCTGCATTGCGTAATGATGCAGTAGAATATACGAGGAGCTGTGACATCTGCCTGTGTGTTGGAAAACCATCACGGCGGGATGAGATGCCACTGGTACCGCAGCTAACTCTCCAACCTTTTGATAAGTTGGCAGTGGATTTTGTTGGTCCTATTAATCCACCATGGAAGAGGACTGTTGTGTAATAGATTATTACTGCAATCAACTATCTGACAAGGTGGGCGGAAGCTGCACCAGTTGTAGATTGTACTGCTGCGACAGCAGTGCGGTTCATCTTTGAAAATATAGTGACATGATTTGGGTGTCTCTGTATTTTGATGAGTGACCAGGGTAGTCACTTCGTCAACTACACTGTGAAAGTGCTAACTGAGGAGTTGCAGGTGCAACATAAGAGGAGCACACCATACCATCCACAGGCGAATGGGACTGTTGAAGCATTCAACAAAATCTTGGAAACAATGCTGAATAAGGTATGTAATGCTAACCATGATGGCTCAGAACTGAAAATTCCCGCAGTGCTATGGGCCTATCGCACCACTTTCAAGCATCTAACAGGCCAGAAACCATTCAAGTTGGTTTATGGGAAAGAGGCAGTCATGCCCATGGAGTACATTGTTCCTAGTTTGTGCATTGCCACGGCGATGGGCATGGATGATGCTGAAACATTAGAAGAGCATATTGCACAGTTTCTCCAGCTTGAAGAAGACGTCTTTGTTGTTGGCTTCCACCAATAGGTTGCGAAGGATCGACACAAGGTGTGGCATGACCACCACATTAATAAAAAATAGTTTGCGAAGGAGATTTAGCGTTGTTATATGACAGTAAGTTTGTCAAGCATCTAGGTAAGTTACAAATGCACTGGTTAGGTCTGTATCTTTGCGCCGAGAGGCGCATTCTACAGCCCGGTATGAGGTAGAAGTGTGATTCCGTGCTCTACGTAGAGATGACACGTGTCACATAAAAAAGTCGGCTTATATATCTATATATATACAAGTCGGCTTAATAATTAATAATCTTAGGTGTATATATATATATATTTGTAAGTAAATAAAAACACCTATACACACTTCAAAATAATAAGTACAAGCTGGACCTTGGGAATAAGGCTGAGAGCAATTACAGATTTGTTGAACAGACACAAGTTCAGAAAATAGGTGTTGAATTGTTCTTAAAAATTTTAGATGCTGGAAACTATTTTGATTTTTTTGCAAATTAATTCTGCCAATGGGTGCAATTTTCAAACGGTTTTTCATAAAGCAAATTCTGAACAAGCACAAGCTCAGAATGCACGAGCTGAATTTAAAATTTTGGATGGTGTGTATGTAAATCTGCGAAATCTATAGGCAATGGCTTGATCTCAATCATATTCTAGCGTGGACATCTTGGACGGATCTACATCTGCGACTTTCTTCATGGTTGCAGTATTCTCTCCCTTCAAGGGAATTTCTCCTCACAATAGCAAACTATATGTTTTGATGATCACCTTTGATCTTCATATGATGTGCAAATCACTGATAAGTTTCTGAATGATTATATTCCACAGAAACACACTTGAGATTCTTGCGCAAAATAAAAAAAATTATGTCTCTTAGGCAAAAACATTCAAAACGCAGTTGCTTTCTCACAGAATCATAAATTTTAATTTCCTTCATATAAAAATATATTTTCTTTGAAAAACGAATTTTTAAATACCTTTTAATACTTTCATCTTACAGCTTACTTACAGCTTAGGGCTTACCAACTTCTCTCTCCGTCTTTCTTAGACAGATTCCTCAATATCAATCTTCTGCAGTTATTCCATGCACCCTGGCGCAGCAACAAGGCAAACGATGGCTCACTTCTTTTCA
The DNA here is from genome assembly GCA_001517045.1 of Pseudotsuga menziesii. Taxonomy (NCBI): domain Eukaryota; kingdom Viridiplantae; phylum Streptophyta; class Pinopsida; order Pinales; family Pinaceae; genus Pseudotsuga; species Pseudotsuga menziesii. The sequence continues at coordinate 95,790 of LPNX010807201.1, forward strand.
CAAAAAAATGACAACTCTCCAACTTGATGGTTATTTCATTCATGACAGCGATTTTCTTAACACAGATTTCTTGACAGACTTCAATCTTCCTCGCTTTACAATTCTTGAAATGGGTGGCTCTGTCTCTCTCTGCTCCTCGACTGTTGAGAAATATTAATTCACCTTTAAACTATTTATATGTTTTTTGAGTTTAAGAATATTAATCTGAAGATCTCTGTAGATTATGTTCTGGAGCAATGAATGCATTATTATCCAGCTCCAAATTTTATATTGTTGTTTAACGTCAACGTTAATTTTTAATCAAACCTCTTCTCCTCGATAGGTCTCACTTTTTATCAAACCTCTTATAAGCCGAGGAGAGAATGAATGCAATGTTGGAATTCAATGGAGTTAAATCCATTTATTCGGAATAAGCCGACTTTTTTATGTTGGAATTTCAATGGAGTTAAATCCATTTATTCGGAATAAGCCGACTTTTTTATGTTGGAATTTCAATGGAGTTAAATCCATTTAAATGGCCTCTTAATATGAAAGATTCAAGGTTTCCTTCCGTTGGGTTTGCCATTGTTTTGTTCTTAATTAATTTTTGACGCTTGAGAAAGACTTAGTCGATGGTAAAGCCAACGAGGAGAGAATGAATGCAATGTTGGAATTCAATGGAGTTAAATCCATTTATTCATTGGAATTTTACAGGTAACCACAGATACTGAAACATAAATATTAATTCACCTTTAAACTATTTATATGTTTTTTGAGTTTAAGAATATTAATCTGAAGATCTCTGTAGATTATGTTCTGGAGCAATGAATGCATTATTATCCAGCTCCAACTTTTATCTTTTTGTTTAACGTCAACGTCAATTTTTAATCAAACCTCTTCTCCTCGATAGGTCTCACTTTTTATCAAACCTCTTAATCAAACAATGGACTTGGGTGACAGACCAAGCAAATAAAAAACTAAGATTATTCTCCACAAGTAAAGTCATTACTCTCCGCTCTTCTTCACAAGTTTCGTTCAGGGTAATGTTAGGGATCACATAATGCACTAAAGGGCTATCCTATGATCCAAGAGTTTTTTCTCATCCAATCAAATTTTGACCAGAAAATATATATCTAATCGTAATTTTAGGTTAATTTCTGACTCAAATATGTGAAATTGTAATTCAAGTAGTGAAAAACTAAGTCAAGTTTCTTTCAGGGTAATGTTAGAGATCACATAATGCAATAAAGGACTATCCTATGATCCGAGAGTTTTTTTCTCATCCAATCAAATTTTGACCAGAAAAATATATCTAATCGTAATATTAGGTCTATTTTCTGACTCAAATATGTGAAATTGTAATTCAAGTAATGAATACTAACACTAGAATAATAATAAGACACTCCCAAAAGTTAACAATAAACTACCCACAGTTTTCACTTGACACTAGAATAAAAAAATAACACTAATGATTCTCCATGCTAATACTGTAAAAATAATAATAACAGTTTTCAGTTGACACTGGAATGAATAATAAGAATAGCACTAATAATTCTCCATGCTAACACTGTAAAAATAATAATAAAATGAAAAAAAATATAATAACATTAATGGTTTCCCATACTAACACTGAAATAATAATAAAGACTGGCAAAAATTAATAGCCCACAGTTTTCACTTAACACTGGAATGAGTAATAAGAATGGCACTAATCATTCCCCATGCTAACACTGTATAATTACATTTCTTAATAGAACAATCAACATCGTGTTGTTGTGGAACTCTCTTATCTTATTTTTTTAACCAGCTTAGATCCAGCTTTACCCGGCTCTATCATGCGCCAAGAGGGATCAAATATTTCGAGGTACAAACCCTTTTTTTGGAGTGCAATTGTTGAAGCAGGGTTTGCACCTCGAAATATTTGATCCCTCTCGGCGCATGGTAGAGCCGGGTAAATCTGGATCTAAGCTGGTATTCATTCCATTACTGCTGGAGGTGCAGTTTGGTTATAGAAATTAGATGGTGTAGTATTGCCAATGTTCATCAATGGGAGTCACTTGAATCCCTATAGGACGGGGCCTAAGCTGTGCACTGCTTGAGGCGATGTGAAAAAAAAATGATGAATATTTTGTTTTAGAGCAACAAGGTGAGCCCAGGGGAAGCGGTTGCACAAGGTTCGAGTTTGTAGCGACGACAAGAAGACCACTTGCAACAGCTACAGAGTTGTGGGTTGTTAAAATCAAGTAATAAATACAGGTAGTTAAAATAGTTAGCTGGCAGGGCTTTTTGAAGAGGCGTTCATTAATGGCTGATTCGACCATTAGAAGAGTAGGATTGCGAGGGGATTTGGCATCATTACTACCATATTTAGTCATAATGGTGATCATAGATTTGGAAATGATGAGTTTGAATTGGAAATGGTTATAAAAAGCGTGCGGGACGTGGGAGGATGACATTGTTCAGTTGAGTGATAAGAGTGTTGAGCAGAGGGTGAAATGTGCAGTGAGTTGCGAGCTTTTGAGTGAGTTGCAGAATAGAAGGTTAGAGTTATCGAGTGCATTGTAAGATTTGGGGCATGAGGCATGCTGAGCGACCTTGACGCCATTGAGATTTCTAGTGAACAAGAGTACCCTATTCGTCCCACGGTTGTGGAAGAAGAATTCATGAGCATGTCGGTTGTCTCATTGCCCATCCCAAAGAGAAAGCGACAGGCTCAAAAGCCCAGTACCATGCCACCAAAAAAAAGGTAGACCCGCACTTCAACACGAGTGCAAGGCGAAGGAACTACACAGATTGGGCCGTCGAGCTCGGGTGTTGTCGATTCTACGGTGCCCAGGGGAATCTCTGTTCATGATATTTTTGGGTATGTTGCTCCTACACATCTAGGAGCAAAGCTGAGGCAGCCGACAAAAAATTAGAAATATTTGTCGAAACTGTCGCTGCTGGCGGAAGGGAATATGTGCTCGGTCAACATCATCCCGTCTTTGATCAAGTTGAAATTCAAATACCATGACTTGATCTTACTCAAAGATGTCCGGGATGATCCTTACGAGTCAATCCTAATGGGGCTTTGTGCCCCAATTAAGCAGATTCCTAAACCTTGGGCGAGTGGGTTAGACCAATCTGGGTTGTTGGGGCTCATCAATATGCCTCATTTTGGGCAACTAAATGAAGCCCATGCATGTGTTAAGAAAATTTTGGCCTATTTTTAGGGGGGGGATGCTTTGGTTGAATACTCCCATCCCTATTACAGTAGACTTAATCGCGAGCATTGCAGGATTTCCAAAGGCTGGGGAAGATCCAGCGTAGTATATCCGTGGGAGGGATACTGACAAGAAACTTGTTAAGCAGCTAAAGGAGTGGTTTGGCCTACAGCAAGATGGCCGTGCCTATCATATTGATAGCATCAACTCACAAGTGGTGTGTATTGGCGCATGGATTCTAGCGAGTAAGGTTGTTCAAGGAAATCACCTAATCAAATGTAACTCGGGTGTTGTCGCATGTGCTGAGAAGTGTGCTAAGGGAGTGTAGATGAATTGGTCTTTGTTTTTTATGAACCAATTGCTAGAATATGCTCTTACTGCTCAGGATGGGTGTTCTTTTTCATATAGTTGGATCTTGATTCTCATTGCACTAGTTGGTTGGATGGAACCTAAAGACTACCAAACAATGGTGGTTGATGCAGTGAAGGTGTGCTGAGGCGCACGCTATCAGAACTTGTGGTGGGTTGAAGAGCCCAGTCGCCATAGGTGGACTGTTCCATTCACTTTTGGGTCTATTGGGAGGCACTGCAAGTGGCTACCATCACCATTCCTTGAGTACCTCCTTATGCAGCGGCCAAGTATCAGTGGCTAATTCGGTTCACCATCAGGCCCCATTCTATTTATATTCAGGCACGACGGCACCCTAACTGGTAGTGGCTACCTTTGGCTTACAAAGTCATGAAAAAATAAGTGGATGCTATTGTTCAATATTAGTCAGCTGAATGGTGCAACCCGGTGAGTCAAGAGGAACTATATAAGGAGCCACCACCTGATGCCCCAGAAGGAGCTGAGTATTCACGACTCTGACAATGAGTTGACGACGGACCCATAGGATGCAGAATAACACATGTGGGAGGAGACTCACACCAAATGTCGCTAAGAATATGAGGTGGGAAGTGGTACTAGTTTGGGGATGGAGGACCAACTGCAATGGCTTATCAAAGCAGTCACTGACTCCTCCAAGGCTATGACAAAGGAGATCCACGAATCCAACCATGAAGGATTCAGTGTGGTAAGAGATAGATTAAATTCCATTTTTGACATTATTTCTAGATAGACATCTATGATACCTATGATGCAGTATGTCCCATCGATCAGCACTGATCCCCAGGCTATGAATGTGCAAGCTCCCCTGATTGCGATCGACGCAGGGAATGAGGAAGTACACCAATTGCTACGACCGATCCAAGGTGTGGCTTTGGATCTAAATAAGTTATCTACTATGACATTAGTGGAGTTGAAGCACATTGCCGCCTTGGAATCGGTGGACTGATAGAAAGTGTTGACTGAGGGATATGTCCAGTCACAGAGCCCAGCTACGAATTTACAGAGAGAAGCAGAGGAGCTACATTAGGTTTGGGTGCAGCTGGAAAAAGAAAAAGTACAGGATATAGATGCCTTGAAGGCGACATAGGCTGAGCTGCAGCATAAGGATTCCATGGATATTACTGAGCTAAAGAAGGTGCAATACCACCTTGTTGTTGAATAGGCCCGAATGTGCATGAGATGCGGTGAAGTCGAGCAAGTTATTTCTAAGGCCTTCTAGCACATTTTTGAGAGCATGACTGAGCTCACCCTAGTCAATAAGGCCAAGCAATTAGGGAAAACTATTGTCTAGCTCCAAGATACCAACATGATGCTCAATTCCCTGGTCCAACCTACGACGCCGTCGGAGTAGGTTGCGGCAAGGAAGGATTCCATTGAATAAATTGTGACTCAGCTCGAAACCATGGAGCAGGAGCCAAACATAATTATGGAGGTGACAACGTAGTTTTGGCAGAGTGTTGTCCAAGATGAGCAGCTTGATTAGTTGATAGCACATGTGCAAGAAGTAGAAGGCTAGTTGATGACGTTGAAGATGTCGCTACAGGCCATGAAGCTGATGGTGTAGATCACCGGGGCCAAGGAATTGAAGGATATTTAGCAAAGAGTTGCCCGTGCCCAAGAAAGCCAACAAAAGCATCGTGCTCAGCTTGATGAATTTCAAGAAATCGATGGACAGTTGGATGTAAAAGTAGTCGCCATGTTGCAGGTAGTGCAAGAGAACTAGCCAATACTCGATGGCAAGGCTAGAGAAGAGCACCCAGAGCAACAGGATTAAATAATTGTCAGAGTGCTGTCGATAAATTCTAGCTTCAAGTTCACGAGATCACACAACAATTCGAAGATTTTAAAGCGCGAACGTCAGCACATACCTTGTCATCCTGACGTGGCTCGAGGATGAGCCACAATACTATCTTGGGGGCTTGTTGGTAGGGGTTTTGGTAAGTGAGTTGTGAAGGGTTGCGGCAGTTGTGCAAGCTCATGCAGTACCATGCAAGGATAGATCAACGCGATGGGCAGAAGAATAATTGCTTTCAATATTTTATATATTATTTGACTAAGTTCTATCACAATAGGTCATTAGTGGTTATAAGTTAGTTAGAAGTGGAACCTCAATGTAAAGGGGAAAGCCTATTTATAGATATAGTTTTACAATTAAATAGATATCATCAGAGAATCCCATCGGAGGATAATAGCATGAGCACAATCTGAGAATTGGCATTGTCTGGAGAATAATTATCGCATGAGGTCTAGTGTGACATGAGGTCTAGTGTGATCTGGTTTTTGAGGAATTTCCTGTTGTATCTACGATCTATCTGGGTTTTTCTTGATGTATTCATCCTTTTGTTGTGGAGAAGAATTGTGTTTTGGATCCTTTGTGTAATATTATTATCAAATGACAGTTGTTGCAGAAATCTTATCTGTTACTCCTACTGCGATCTAATCTGTTATGATGCTACAATATATTTTGTTATGATGTTGCTGTGATCTAGATCTGTTCTGATCCATTATGATGTCGGTGTGGTATATTCCCTTTCTGCTATATTGATGTGATTTGTTTTGAAGTCTGTTACATTCTGTTGCATTATGAGTTGAGATGTTTTACGAATAATGTTGCATCATTAGTGATATTGTGACAAATGTATGATGCTATGGAAATGAATCAATAATGAATGCATATTTATGGATCCAATGGTTATGTTTTCTCCCCATAAGATCCCCATATCCACTGTCCTCACTACCGAAAACTAGGTGCTGGAAGCTCTCCCTTGAACATCTCAGGTGAGAATTTGTCTACTCTGCGGATGTTGCTGGGTAGGGTAAGAAATGTCTGGATCGGTGCTCAGGGATATCGCGTTGGTTTGGTGTTGATAGAGTGAGAACCCTTGTCAATGAGGCTTTGTTGGTGGGTTTTTCCAACAGGTTCATTCTCCTTAGCTTTTGTTTGAAATTCATCTCATCCTTTTTTATTGGTATAGTGTGTTGGATTATACTTGTTTCATAATCCTTGATATCACTGTAGCTCCAAGAAAACACATCTGATTATTTTTTCATCAGTGAGATGTATTTATGCTTGGCCTCAAGTGAGAGGGTTCTTGATATTTTTATGACCTTGTGATGATCTTCTATTCTAATGTTAACATCTTTGACATCCTCACAACTTGGGACAAGCTGAGGCTCCTTGGAAACATCATTTGGGTCGAAGATATTTTCCAAAGGAACTAAACCCCTGGGGATATAGTTACCTTTGAGCTGCAGGATCTCCTTGCCACAGAGATTGTTTAGATATGTTTGCTACCCATCAGTCCTCTACAACTTGGGCACAACAACTTCTTCAGTCTTACAGCCCTCAACAGATTCAAAAAGAATAACCTCCTCACCTTGTGGCACTTCTTTGGGAGAAGCAATATGGATTTGCAAGGGTTCCTAAGTGTGATCAGCCTCCTCTAGAATCCCATTATCTTCATCAATAGTCAATCCATCAAAGTCCCCAGCAAGAGTGGGGAACTTCTGGATTTGCTTGTCATCCTCAAAGACCTGCCAACTTTTGACATTATCAGGGAAAAAGGGCCTGTGCTTAACTTCAACCTCATATTTTCTCTTGGGATGGAAGGGGGTATTGAAAACAAAAATAGAGGTGGCCAAATAATCAGTCATGTAGCTTTGTAATCCGGGGATCTGATTAAACCTGCATTCCTCAAAACACTCCATCAGATCCTGGGAAACATTTCTATAGCTCCTCATTTTGAGGTGTCTGGCATGATATTTTCCTTCCACTTGTTTAATTACCAACTTAGAATCTCCATGTATCACCACCCTCCTGACTCGAAAATCCTTGAGGGTCTGAATTTCCAACATCATAGCCTTGTATTCAACCTCAATGTTTGTGTAATTGAAGGAAAGTTTGTAGGAATAATTTAGAGCTCTCACTCCTCGGGGCTTCACCCAGACTCTAGCTCCTTCCCCTTCTCTGCATGCTGTCCCATCAAAACTTACATTCCACACTCCCTCCAACTCTTCCTGAGTGGGTACAAAGGCAGTATTCTATGAACTGAAACTGTCTTTGCCTCCTTCTATGAAGAAAATGGTAGATCCCATCTCAGTGTCCACTGAGTAGATGGGGTGGTTTTTTGGCCTCTTAACACTGGTCACCATGTATGATAAAATTTTCTCCCTAAATATCCTTCTCTGTACTCCAAATATAGGGATGGTGGAATAGGACATATCCATTTGAAGACCACCTTTGAGTTTGGTTGCCCAAGATCTCAATAACAACATTCCAAACTTTGGAGGGATGTCAGCTACAACTACATCCATGACCAGGGTTTTGGCAAGGATTTATGCCAAAGAGATGACTACATATTTGATTAATCCTAGGAACTTGACTTTATTGGAATCAAATAAGAAAAAGGTCTTTGTATGGTATGGTTACTTCCAACCCCAGCTTATCCATAATCACCCTGGGCATCAAATTGTGGGAGGCTCCTGAATCAAGCATGGCATTGTGCAGGATGGCATTATGAATGTTTAGACTGACATAGGAGGGGGGAACCTCTTCATCGACATAATCCTCTACATGGGGTCCAAATAGAATGGTGGGACTATCATCTTGAAGATTCATGGAATCCGATATTTCAGAAAATTCTTCTAGAGGCTTCAACACTGTGGCAATTTTGGAATGATATTCAGGATTTTTTAACAATTCAGTAAGAGGGACTGAAATTTAGATATTTGCAATTTCATCCTCCATACTGAAAGAGGTATGCCCCTGATCTAAGCTCCTTGAATTATCCTCTTTCATTCTTGGAGGTGTTCTTAGGGGGTGGAATGCTCTTTGGTTTTCTTGTAGAGTATTTGTTTGCTTCCTCTTTATTTATTATAACATGAACATCTTTGTTCCTTAGACCAATCTATTTTTGAATATCCATGACAAAAATATGATATCCCCTTTGAAAATCCTCTTGTTTCTCAACAAGTCGCTCTTCCACTACTTGACAGGAATTATCATGCTCTTCTCTAGTAAAAAATATAAAGGATGAGCTAGTATCTAGCTGGTGGATTTCATCGTCAACTTGGTCTTCAGAACATTGCTCCACATAGTTCTCCTGAAATGGGGGTCCAATAGGTTGATTAGGAGGGTTTCTATCATCTCTCTACCTATTTTGGATGACTTGGGGCCTTCTTACATTCTGGTTTCTTTTTTGTTTCTCTTGACCTTCCTTGGGAGGTGGTTTGTTATCCATAGTGAGCCTTATCATCAACTTCTCCATGGTTTTCATCATCACGTCCCTTCTATCCTCTTTTGATTTAGAGGTATATGGTTGTTCAAGTTCTTTATATTTTATTCTCTCTCCCATTTCTCCTTCATCTCTCCTCCATTCTCCCTCATCCCTTTTATTATTTCTAGCAGCAGTTAGTTTTACCTCTACCTCTATGGCATATTTCATCATATCTACAAAGGAGGATGATCTCCTTTCACTTAGCCAAAAGGTAAAATCACTATCAAAGGCTTCAACACATTGGATGTGGGAAGAACTAGGGGGAGGTTTGAACTAAAATGGAATGGCATTTTATAACTTCATAAACCTGTCAGAAAATTCTTGGATATATTCACTCTCCCTCCTCTTCATGGAATGGTATTGGGACAGATATTGCTTAGGGTTCTTCTTGTCTTCCCATTTTTCCTTGAAAGAATCTTCAAAGGCTTGATAGCTTAGAATAGAGTTTTTTGGGAGTTTTTTGTACCATTTTATTTCTTCTCCAACCATGGTTTCAGAAAACAATCTGACCTTAACATCATCACGGTCTACTTGTTGGAGACATTTACCACCATACACACTCATTTTGGTCAATTTGGCCTAGTTAAAATACTATCCTAAGTTTTATTTACTTAATTGACATTAGAGGAGTACTAGATGACATCAACATGAGTACACCCATGCCTACCTTCAGTCAAGGAGGCTAACTTGGCCTTCTCCTACACTCAGGGAGGCTAACTGGAGCACTCCGGGGGTGATCTAAGTGTCATTAATCCCCCATATTTCTAACTGATGGTTACAATCAATTAAACAGAGCACTTAAGGTGAATTCCTTCATTAAATTGATTATTTATTGATTATTTAATGAACTGGAGTCAACAGGGGCACCTCCAACCACTTCTGATGGTCAGTTACACTTTAGTTAACCTCATTGGGGTTCATTGGAGTCATTAATGCACTAAAACTTATTGGTTGGCTTGCAGTGACATGTGTCTGAGCTACTTTCAGTTAGACTCAGTCATTTATTGCACTCCGACTTCAGTTAGGGCTCAGTTGAGTCAATTAGGGTTTTGATCAGTGGTTAACTTGAGTGTTGGCTATGGCTTACATTCAGTTAAGCTAGACTCATTCATTCATTTTGAATGACCTCCTTGGGAATTCGAATTTATTTTTCATTCATGCTTCCAACATGATCCTCGTATTGTTATACTCATTGCTTATTGATTATACAGAGTGGCTACTCATTTTGTAGCACCATTATATTGTTGAGCCCATAAATGACCTCTTTTAGCCACCCTTAATCACCTCTTCTTCCCCTATCCTACCCCATTCAGCACATCAATCACACTTGTTACCCCCACTTTATTCTTCAAATTGCCAAGGTATGACTAGTCATTGCTTTATCTTATTAATGCTTATGATTGCGATAATTAAAGTTGTGTATCTCTCAAATGTGCTAACATGTTATGATTTATGAAGGTAGTTTGAGATAAGTGGACTACAGGAAGATTGAGCTGAACAAGTCTCAAAAGGAGGGATATTCACTGCTCAAGTTGATCCTCAGCCCTCCTATCATCACCCAAGGCACGTGGTTCTAATGCGATGTCCTAGACAGAGCTGTGATGAGGCAGCTGTAACAGAATGCACCATAATTGGAAATCCTTAGTACATCGCTGCTCGAGTATAGTTTTGATCAGAAAAGATCGCTACTCCTGGGCCGATTAACAACTCTTCCATGCTTTCTATGTCTTTACCATGCCACGTTTGTAACAACTAGTGTTATTTAGGGCGCCTGAAGATCAGAGATCTTCATGGTTGCCCCAGAATAGGATCAAATGTTACGATCCACATGATATAAATATGGAGAGTTTTCTCGACCCAGGGGGTTGCTAAACATATAATTCATTCATTGTATTAGCTGTGAGGAGGAATTTGTGTAACCATTCTATCTTTTAATACAAGGAGTTACTTCTGATTTAAGGGGTTGTACGTTATTCAGCCAGCATTTCTGTGTGAAGGTTGGGCCCGCCTTCCACAGAGATTGCTGAGTTAAATTAGGACTTTTTAATTCATTTTTCATGTGATGTCCTATTAATTCTATCTCCTTTGTACACATCTATAGTAAGTGTGGATTTATAGTGTAATTGTGATTTCATTTCCTTGAGATCTGTATGTGGTACATAGTGACAGTCGACTGAGTAGGTAACTATATTTTACGCAATTCGTGTGGTAGCTGTAAACAGCTCTATTCATCCTGAGGTCTTAGTTGTTGTTCCATGAATCCCTGCAACTCGTCTTTACTGTGATGATTATTGAATTTCATTCCTGCATTTCAATTTCTTAGAATAGCTGAACTCAATCTTTTGCAATTGAATTCCTAGATCAATATTCAATTTATGCTTGTGGCTTTCTAGAGTAATTAGATTGAATAGGTGAATTAATCACTCAGGGATGCGAATAGGATTTCCTTTCTTTTGCAACTGTAATTTGAATCTTTGTTATATTTCCTTAATGCATAGTAGAAAGTAATTAAGATTTTAGTACTTAGAGGATAAATGGGATTACATAGGTTCTTGGGATGAGCATAGTTGATAGAGGATAGTAGTGTTCAAGTGCAGTGAATTTGTGTTTAAGCATATACTGTGCATTTTATCCTTTGAAATACTAGACTTTCCCGGGTTGACATTAAATATTGTACACTCTGCATGTTGGTAGTAATCTACTTGCATATTGGGTGCTCGACATATATCATTTTCATGCCTTATTGTCTGAAATCTCTTATGAGACTATGTTTTAGTCCCTAGATTGCCATGGTAGATTAATATGGTATCAGAGTTCATGGCGGGATGAAGCTCATATCTCTCAAAAACAAGGGTTTTGATAGATCTTGCATGAAAATTGAGCAATAGCTCAAAAATCCAGTAGTGCACTAGAAGCCAAGGCTTACCACTTAATACCCCAAGTAAGGAAATTGTTGATCAAGATAGCTTGATTGACTATGCTGGATGTGATGAAATCCTAAAATGTGTAGGCTGTCCAACCTTACAGTTCCCTTTTTGTTGTGATTTTCAGGTTTTTAACAGGTGAAAGCATTCACTCCATTAGATTCAGATGGCTTCTTCTGTAGAACTCTTGACTCCATTCCATTTCCACTCATGGAAAGGAGACATGGAGATCCACCTGCATACTAGAGGACTCTATAGGGTCACTATGGACACTGAAGAAGAGCCTGCTTCTGTGACAGACAAAGATAGATTCTTGAACAGGAAGGATGAAGCATTCAGATTCTTGTGCCTCTCTGTTTCCCAGGATCTTATTTTCCATCTTTCGATATTGAAGACTCCAAAGGAAATCTAGGACAAATTGGAAACCCTGTATGGAAAGCAGGATGATTTGAGAGTATACCATCTTGAGAATGAGTTGATGTCTCTCCAACCTTCCAATTTTGAGACCTTGAATGAATTTTTCACAAAGTTCAAGCACATTGTCTTACTGTTGAAGAAATGAAAAGTGGAGAAGGAGGATGATCAGCTCATCCTCGCCATAATATCCAAACTTGGAGTTGATTATTCAGTTTTTGTCTCTACATTCCATGCGGGAAGCTCACAATCCCTAGATGGAAGATGCCTACACTCAGTGCCCTAATTGAGTCCCTAACAAGTGAAGATGATAAGCTTGTCCAGATGGCGATCATCAGATCCTCCCATGATCAAGCCCTCCATGTCTCGGGCCCCAAAGATATGAAGGGTAAAGGAAAGCAACAGAATAACCCAAAAACTAAATTCGAAGCTCCTAAGCCTAAATTTGAAAACCAGCAGCATGATGAGTCTTTCGGCTTAAAGAAGAACAAAGGAAAAGGGCATCATGGAAAGTAAAAATTCAAGTGCTCATACTGCGGGAAGGGATTCCACCCTGAACATGAGTGCATGAAGAAGAAACTTGATGAAGCTACCTCTCTCCTTGAGAGAAATCACATCCATCTTCCAAAAATCTTTCGGAGGAGAGATGAGCAAGATCGAGAACCACAACATGAAAGAGGTCATGCCCTCATGGCAAGCACTTCACATTCCAACGCACTCTTGATTGATTCTAGAGCTTCAAACCACATGATGGCTAAAAGAGACTCCTCATATTTGGAGACCAGGAAATCCATCCCCATCCACATGGGAGATGAATCCACCATCATTTCAGAAGGACAAGGTACTGTTGATCTCAAAAATGGCTATTTTTCAAATGTTTTGTATGTACTGTCTCTGAAATCAAATCTCCTTAGTGTCCATCAGATGAAACATATAGGAGTTCCTAAGAGAGTATCGTTCAGTCCTAATGATGTTGAGATAATGGAACTTGCATCTAAGAAACTTGTTGCAAAAGGCTTTGCAAACCATCATGCAAAATCCTATGAGTTTTCCCACTTTGTGGTGGATGCAAAGCCCACCGCACTGCTGACTCATGGGAATGAAGTTAGTAGACTGTGGCATGAGAGGTTTGGCCATCTCAATTTAAAATACTTGCAGCAATTACAGAAAAACTCCATGGTTGAAGGCCTCCCAGTCATCAAGGCAACCACTGGAATTTGCAAGGGTTGTGTTGTTGGAAAGCACCCTGAGCACAATTTTGATCGGGGGAAGGAAAACTGAGCTACATGCATCTTGGGGCTGATACATTCTGATATGAGAGGTCCCATGCCTATCACATCCATGAATGGATCAAGGTATCTTCTGACTTTTATTGATGATTTTTCCAGGTACACATGCGTCTTATTTCTCAAAAAGAAGTCTGAAGTATGTGAAAAATTCACTGAACTGAAGGCCTTGATTGAGAATGCATCTGGCCAAAAGATCAAGATCTAGCATTCAATTCCCTACACTCCTCAGCAGAACGGTGTAGTAGAAAGGAAGAATCGGTCTCTCAAGGAGATGACCACCTGTATGTTGGAATCAAAGAAGTTGGATGCAAATTTGTGGGCTGAAGCGATGCATGCTGCAGCATACATTTAGAACAATGTTCCACACTCATCTGTGAAATGGAATACCCCTTTCAAAGAATACTTCAGACACAAGCTGGATGTGTTGAACCTATGAGTGTTTGGGTCCACTGCATGGGCCTGAATTCCACATGATAAAAGGAGGGATTTGCAACCGCAAAGCATAGAATGTTTGTTTATTGGGTATCCTGATGAATCAAAAGGTTTCAAGCTGCTGGATATCAAAACAAAATAGATCATCATCGAAAGGAGTGTCAAGTTCGATGAGCCTCTTCAGGAGGTGGAACTAGTGAAGGAGAAAAGTACTGAATTTCCTTCCTATTCTACTGAATCATTAGAGGAATTTTGGGGTCTAAAATGGGCCTCCTCAGGAAAATAATAAAATAATAGTTAAAAGAATAAAATAATAGTTAAAATAATAAAATAATATTGATTAATTTTGGAGGAAGAAATAAAAAAAACTACTTTTTGTGTTCGTATTTTCGACATATCTCCCTGTGTTTTTACTCAAATTTCGATTGGGAGATATCGTTGGATGCGGAATTTGATTTCGCATCGAACGAGTACCCACACTGCATAATTTTGACAGACCCCGCTACCCCAAAAACAAGAAATACCTGAAAAAACGTGATGATGATGTCATCATCATGTTTTTTCAGGTATTTCTTGTTTTTGGGGTAGC